>CM060325.1:4461144-4481144 GCA_030674155.1 Stramonita haemastoma | reverse complement strand
GAGAGAGAGAGAGAGAGAGAGAGAGAGAGAGAGAGAGAGAGAGAGAGAGAGAGAGAGAGAGAGAGAGAGAGAGAGAGAGAGAGAGAGGGTGGGTTGTTCTGAAGTAAGGAGAGTAGGGACAGAGAGAATAGCTGCAACTGGTCTACACAGTGGGGCTGACTTGCCCACACACTTCCGATTCCTTACGTAGAAGTGGTCAGTGTGCTGACAATAGCAATGGCAATCTGGCTCTCTCTCTCTGTCTCTGTCTCTCTGTTGTCTCTCTTGTCTCTCTCTTGCCTCGCCTCTCTCTCTCTCTCTCTCTCTCTTGCTCTTCTCTCTCTCTCTCTCTCTGCTTGCCTTCTGTCTGCTCTCTGTGTCTTCTCTCTCTCTTGCCTTGCCTGTCTATCTCTCTCTCTCCTTGCCTTGCCTATCTGTCTGTCTGTCTGTCTGTCTGTGTCTGTCTCTTAATGACAGGTATCCTCCACCCACCCACTTCCCCTTAGCCAGGCACTGGAGACTATCCCTCCTTCCTCCCTTCTTTCTTTCCTTCTCTTGTCACTGGTCTCGGGTAACAACTCCATCCCTCTTCTGTCATTCCTCCCCTTTTACTTTTCTGGTACTTTTCTGCCTTCAGTTCTACACTGCTTGCTGGTATTTTGGTAGCAGGCTACTCCGCTGTGGCTGGCTACCAAAAACAGCTCTGCTCTCCTATCTTTTTCTGTTTCACAATGTTGTTTTTTTTATTTGCTTCGTCTGTTAGAACAAGCCATTGACCGACCTGTCACAGCCCTTTGCTACCAGCTAAGTGGATGTACCCCCCCCTCCCCTCCCTCCATTACCCCCCCCCCCCATGTCCTTCTTCACATTAATCTCCGGCTCCTCACGTGTCTGTGAACAGGAGGGAGGGATTAGTAGAGCTGAGAAGGCAGCAGGGAAGAGACTTAATTATCTGCTGATATTGTTGCTGTTATGTTGTTGTTATGTAAGCAAGGATGGTTAGGGTTGTCATGAGTCAAAACATGTCGGTTTCATCATTTCTCATCTTGATACCGTTGTTATCGTGTTGTTATGTAGACATCGATTTTTAGCTCTAGTTGTCATTAGGACGGAAATCTGATAGTGCTAATTATTTTCTCATTTTGATACCGTTGTCGTGTGGTTGAATATCTGTTTAGTTGTGCTGCGCCCTGCTCTAAAATCTGCTTGTTCATCAGCAATGATGTATTTTTTTTTATTGGTAGTATTTCTCTACCCCCCCCCCCCTCCAATAAGGATATTAGTTAGTTTTTCCTCCTTTTATCCAAATGTATGATTTATATGACTTGTATAACTTTTGACAGATTGAGGTGGATTGATGTTTTCAGTTGTTTATTCATTATGTTCTCTTGTTTGCTCCTTATCTGTTACGTTTTTTTTTCTTTAATAATCAAAATCATTTTATTGTGACTTCTGATTTTTATCTTCTGAATGAGTGCATTTTTATTACCTTATTATATAATTATAGTGTCCTTATTTCTTGTATGTTGTTTGGTACTGCGTATAGTTTTATTGTTTAGTATCTTTTTATCTTGATGTTATCCCTGAAAAGGGCGGGGACTGGATGTAAAAAGCACATGAGTGCTTATCTATTATCCTCGAATAAAGAATTTGCCTTGCCTTGCCAATTTCTTATTGTATTTTTATGTTTTTTATTCGTTTATATCGAGGATAATCAGAACAGCATCATTGCTTTTTCATCATGAGGGTCTGTTGTGCTTCATTCTGTCATGTAAATCTTCACGACTTTGCTTGGGTGGCTATGAGGTGATTTTGCATGGTAATTCTAGCCTGCTGCAGATTTCTTTCTTGCAGAGGTGTGATGAGTGGACTGTGTCCATGGTGTTGGCCATTTCCTGTCTGCCAGATTTTGTTGGAAACTTTTAGTAGATTGTTGATCATGGCATTCCCTTCCAGCTTAACCAACTCAGCTGGAATGTTGTCAGCCCCTGCTGACTTCCCCTTTTTCAGCGATCTGACTGCTGTTTCCACTTCTTCTCGGAGGATAGGGTAGCTGTCTGTATCTGTGCTTGTGGGGACATTGAGGACTTCTGGATCTCCTGTGGTTTTGTAGTTATACAGGTTAGAGCAGTATTCTGTCCATCTGTTCAGAATATCCTGGTCATCAGTGAGGCACTTTCCATTTTTGTCTGGGATTGTTGAGCTTCTTCCCTGTTTTGTGCCAGTCAGGTCTTTCACCAGCTGATATGCTTTCTTGCTGTTGTTTTTCTCAAAGTTTTCTTCAATGTCCTGGCACTGTTTACCAATCAATTTCTCCTTTGCTTCTGTCATGGACTTCCTGATTCTTTGTTGTTGAATGTGCCCTATATTGTTCTGCTCTTTCTTCTGTTTCATTCTCCCTTTTCTTCAACTCTCTACGTTTGTCGCATAGTTGTAGGATGTTAGGTGTGACCCAAGATATTTTGACTTGGTCGATTTTTGCCAAGAAGTTTGCTTGCTGTTTCAGTCACTGCTGTGTTGAAACCATCCGTCAAGGTATCTTTATTCGTATCATCAGAGTCTATCAGAGTGAGTTCTGCGAACTTCCCACCTATCCTTGCCTGAAAAATGTCTGCTACTCTGGGTCCTTCAGCCTTTTGAGGTCAAACTTGACTCTGATGTTGTTCTGTATGTGAATGTTTTTTGAGACACAGTCGGAGTGTCATCATTACGAGATCATGGTCACTCCCTACACACACACACACACACACACACACACACACACACAACACACACACACACACACACACACACACACACACACACACACACACACACACACACACCACACACACACACACACACACTCCATCCCTACCCCCGCTAAAAAAATATGATCTACTAACACTCTCCACATACTTTGATAACAAAACACATCCATATTATATCACACTTAGCACCACTTCTTGTTTAAGGCTTCAAAAGAAAAACAGACAATGACTGAAAATCCTTCTCTTTCCAGCACCTTTTCTTCTTTTCTGTTATCTACAAATTGCTCCTGGAAAGCTTCGTGTTCGTGCAATGTTTACACTGGACTGAAATCGTCTCTTCACCATGATGTAATCTATTTGGTTGTGGCGTTCACCATTTGGGCTATGCATATTTTAAAAGCCTCTGACTGTGTTGGCAGAGGGGAACACACAGACCAGACCTCAGCTGACTGACCCCCAGGGCAGTGGGGAAGATGGGGCAGAAAGCACAGCGCTCTGGAGAGTCACTGGCCTGCAGCTGTCACTGGTCTGCAGCTGTCATTGGTCTGCAGCTGTCACTGGTCTGCAGCTGTCACTGGTCTTCAGCTGTCACTGCAGCTGTCACTGCAGCTGTCACTGGTCTGCAGCTGTCACTGGTCTGCAGCTGTCACTGCAGCTGTCACTGGTCTGCAGCTGTCACTGGTCTGCAGCTGTCACTGGTCTGCAGCTGTCGCTGCAGCTGTCACTGGTCTGCAGCTGTCATGGTCTGCAGCTGTCACTGGTCTGCAGCTGTCACTGGTCTGCAGCTGTCACTGGTCTGCAGCTGTCACTGGTCTGCAGCTGTCACTGCAGCAGTCACTGCAGCTGTCACTGGTCTGCAGCTGTCACTGCAGCTGTCACTGCAGCTGTCACTGGTCTGCAGCTGTCACTGGTCTGCAGCTGTCACTGGTCTGCAGCTGTCACTGGTCTGCAGCTGTCACTGCAGCGGTCACTGGCCTACAGGTTTGTGCTCTCTACACTCTTCCCTGCGCTGCTGTCAGAAGGAGGATAGAAGATAGAAAAGAAGAAGAAGGTGGAGAAGGAGAAAGAGGAGGAAAAGGAAAGAGGAGCGAGGAGAAGGGGAGGAGGAGGAGGAGGAGAGGAGGAAGGAGGGAAGGAGGAGGAGGAGGAGGAGGAGAGAGAAGAAGAAGGAAGAAGAAGAGAAGAAGAAAGAAGAAGAAGAAGGAAGAAGAAGAAGAAGAAGAAGAAGAAGAAGAAAAGAAGAAGAATTGCAAGAAGAAAAGAAGAAGAATTGCAAGAAGGAAGAAGAAGAAGAAAAGAAGAAGAGAAGAAGAAGAAGAAGAAGAAGAAAGAAAAATAAGATAAAAAGAAGAAAAGTATGAAGAGATGGTAGAAGGAGAAAAGAAACAGAACAAGAAGAAAGAAGAAGACAGAAGACGAAGAAGAAGAAAAGGATCTATACATTTAGACATACGTCCACACACAAACAGATTCAAATGTATGGATGCATGTGTGTGGGTAACACACACACACACACACACACACACAATCACACACTACACAACACACACACACCACACACACACCCACCACACACACACACAAATCATACACACTAACACACCACACAACAAACACACACACACGCACTATGCACACACACATACACCACTCTTGTATTTATACATACTACACACACACTGAAACCCACCACCAATACGACTGAAAAAATATATCTGCTAACCTCTCCTACATACTTTGATAACTAAACATCCATATATTCACATTAGCACCATTCTTGTTTAAGGCTTCAAAGAAAAACAGACAACAACTGATATCCTTCTCTTTCAGACTTTTTCTGTCTCTTCTGTTATCTACAATTGCAGGTACCTTCTAGTCTGTCAAGGATCATTCTGACCAGTTAGTCCTGGATATGGGATAAGCAGTTGAACTTGTCTCTCTCTCTTTCTGTCTCTCTCTCTCTGTCTCTGTCTGTCTGTCTGTCTGTATGTCTCTGTCTCTGTCTCTCTCCCTCCCCCTCTCTCTCTCCCCCCTCTCTCTCTCCCTCCAGTCCTCCCCCCTCTCTCTCTCTTTAACAGGAGTTCCCACTTTGCTGTGTAGATCCCAGGTCCTATGGGGGCTCAGTGCCACCTAGAACTGACAGGGCATTGCATTGTGCAGCATTACATGGAGGTTTGAATGGCAGTCCTGGGATTCGGGGCTCTGCTGGATTAGTATAGAGTGAAGCAGGGAAGACAGTGTCTTAGCATGGAGTCAGTTCAGCTCTGGGTTTTGACCTAGCTTTTTCAGGATTGAGGTCAGTGATCACTAGATGTTGCAATTTTGCAATGTTGGGGACGGGATAGCCTAGTGGT
This sequence comes from Stramonita haemastoma, assembly GCA_030674155.1. Taxonomy (NCBI): domain Eukaryota; kingdom Metazoa; phylum Mollusca; class Gastropoda; order Neogastropoda; family Muricidae; genus Stramonita; species Stramonita haemastoma. Next base: position 4,476,061 of record CM060325.1, on the reverse strand, counting down.
CAGAACATTGCGCTGGCAATTTGACGACCAGAGTTCGATTCCCGTTGGAGGGGATTTTCCCCCTGGAGTTAACATCAGTGCTGACTCCGCTTTCCTCAAAAGTCTTTCGGATGAGACTGTAAACCGAGGCCCCGTGTGCGAACGCACGCAGAACATCTTGCGCACACGTTAAATCCTGTTCCGCTTCTTTTCGTAAGAGAAAGCCATTGAGTGCCGGTTGGGAACAGATGACAATATTTACACAACTGCATACACATGGGGACTCGCTGAAAAAAAGCACATGAGTGCTTATCCCATTATCCTCGATATAAAAGAATAAAAATAGATAAATAAATAAAATTAATGAAATAAATAAAGTATGCCATTTTGTTGTTGTTATTGTTGTTGTTGTTGTTGTTGTTGTTGTTGTTGTTGTTGTTGTTGTTGTTGTTGTTGTTGAGTGTTTGGGCTTTTTCCGCATCTGTATTTTGTTTTTGCTGTCCCTTCCCTCTCCCTTTTGTTTTTTTATGAAAAAGATTCTGTAGGAATCTTCCATATACTTGCTTTTGTATATATATATACACGCGAATTGAAAACAGCTGAATAATAAACCTTTTAATTTTCCAATTATTCCTTTACGGTTTTTAAGTTATCATTCGCTCTGCCCACATACATGAGTTATACCATTTCTTTCTTTCTTTCTTTCTTTCTTTCTTTCTTTCTTTCTTTCTTTCTTTCTTTCTTTCTTTCTTTCTTTCTTTCTTTCTTTCTTTCTTTATCTATTTATTTATTCTTTTATATCGAGGATAATGGAATAAGCACTCATGTGCTTTTTAAAAATCCAGTCCCTGTGTGTATGTGTATGCATGGTGTGACACCCACCCTGGAAAAAAGAAAAGAATGGAGTCATTACTTTGAGACTGGGTGACCTTCAGTGCAGTCACAGGCCTGCAGTGGTGGTGGTGGTGGTGGTGGTGGTGGTGGTGGCGGTGGTCAGTCAGAATCTTGGCTGTCAGGGCAATGCCCACTTTGTGTCTCACGTTAAACGATAGCAACCTGAAAACTCACAGTGTGACAAAATGATGATGATGATGATGATGATGATGATGATGATGATGATGATGATGATGATGATGATGATGATGATGATGATGACGGTGATGATGATGATGGTGATGATGATGATGATGATGATGATGATGATGATGATGATGATGATAATAATAATAATAATGACAATAATGATAATGATAATAGTAATAATAATAATAATAATAATAATAATAATAATAATAATAATAATACTAATAATAATAATAATAATAATAATAATAATAATAATAATAATAATAATAATAATAATAATAATAATGATCATGATGATAATAATACTAATAACAACAAAATAACAACAACAACAACAACAACAACAACAACAATAATAATAATAATAATAATAATAATAATAATAATAATAATAATAATAATAATAATAATAATAATAATAATACATTTCATTTTTATTTCATAGCACTTTATGTCACAGCAGATTTATCTGCGTGAAATTCGGGCTGCTCTCCACGGGCAGAGCGCGTCGCCACAAGCGCAACGCCACCCACTATTTCTGTCTTTTTTTCCAATCTACAACTGTATTTTGTTTCCATGAGTGGCTTTTTTTCTACAGAATGTTGCCAGGGACACCCTCTTGTTTACGTGTGCTAAATTATGAAGTGTAACACAGGGGACCATATCATATCATATCATATCTTATCCTATCCTATCCTATCCTATCCTATCCTATCCTATCCTATCCTATCCTATCCTATCCTATCCTATCACATCACATCACATCACATCACATCACATCACATCACATCACATCACATCACATCACATCACATCACATCACATCACATCATATATCATATCATATCATATCATATCATATCATATCATATCATATCATATCATATCATATCATATCATATCATATCATATCATATCATATCAACGTTACAATCTTTCATTAGAAAACTATCACCGTGTTTTCATTTTCTTGATCTCGCCCCTCACTTGCACACACACACACACACACACACACACACACACACACACACAACACACACACACACACACACACACACACACACACACACACACACACACACACACACACACACACACACACACACAACACACACACACTATCGCACCACTTGTACACATAAAGGCAGAGTTTTCTCTATAAAAAAAAACACCGTCCAACCAGCACTGGCTTTGATCTAGGGCACTGACTTTCTATCTAGACACATGGAATTGACTGGGTTTCTAAATCTGTTCCACAGGTTGGCACCGTGAGTGACAGGCTGATGAATGCCTATAACCAGGCCTGTGAGCTGGAGTTGAGACCTGTCATGTCTGAATGGGTAACAGCTGGGAATGTGAAGCGTACGTAATGCGGGCACCTAGTCCAATTTCATTCAAGCCAAAGAGATAGATAGGGTGGAATGGGTCTCTCTTAGAGCAAGTAAATTTCTGACAATATGGCAAATACAAAACAAAAAAAGTAATCTTTCAAAATGTCTGAGACAAAGGCCTGAGGGAGAAAGAATCTTTACAGACAAAAACCCAACCACAAAAAAAAAAGCAAAACAAAAAAGGGCAAATGACAGACAATGTGAAGAGAAAAATCCCTCGTGAAATATATTCCAACAAAAATAACATTGTTCAGAACAAGATATACATACAGGGTTGTTTTGTTGTTTTTTTAATTAAAAAAAAGATCTGAACTGCGTAGAGAGAGAGAGAGAGAGAGAGAGAGAGAGAGAGAGAGAGAGAGAGAGAGAGAGAGAGAGAGAGAGAGAGAGAGAGAGAGAGAGAGAGAGAGAGAGGAATTAATTAATTAATTAATTAATTAATAATCTTTATTTTCCAAGGGTAACAGAAAACAGTCAGCAGAAGGGTAACAGAAAACAGACAGACAGACAGAGAGACAGAGACAGAGACAGAGAGACAGACAGAGAGACAGACAAGAGACAGAGAAGACAGAGAAGCAGAGACAGAGACAAGAAGACAGAGAGAGGAGACAGAGACAGAGACAGAATACAGAGACAGAGAAGACAGAGAGACAGAGAGTTACACGGCCATAATGCAGACAACAGGTCGTTGCCCGTTGGACTGTTTGCTGACAACAAAAGTCGTCACAACGTTTCAAAAACTCGCTCACACGTCACCCCCTCTCCTCCCCCTCTCTCCCTCTCCCCCTCTCCACCTTCTCCCCTTCTACCCCGTCCCCCCCTCCCTCTATCGTCTCTCGTATTGCAAAGTGCTGACTGTTTTGGAGAAGTGCATTTGCTCAGAATGATGATCTCCCTGGGAATTCTGTGACACAATGGGGGCAGGGGGATCTCCTTGCAAGGGGAGTGAGTGCATTTGTTCTCGTCCGGAGGGCACAGGGTGGAATGCCGTCAGACACAGAAAACAGGGGGTACTGTTAGACATAGAAAATATAGGAGATCAGGTACAGAAAACATGAGATATTGTCAGATACAGAAAACATGGGATATTGTCAGATACAGAAAACATGGGATATTGTCAGATACAGAAAACTTGGGATACCATCAGACAGAGAAAACTTGGGATACCATCAGACACAGAAAATAGGGGATATTACCAGACACAGAAAATAGGGGATACCATCAGACACAGAAAAGAGGGGATACCATCAGACACAGAAAACTTGGGATACTATCAGACACTGAAAACTTGGGATACCATCAGACACAGAAGACTTATTATCAGACAATGAAAATAGGGGATACTATTAGACACTGAGAACTTGGGAAACCATCAGACACAGAAAACGTGGGATATTATCAGACACAGAAAACTTGGGATACCATCAGACACAGAAAATAGGGGATATTGTCAGATACAGAAAACATGGAATATTATCAGATGCAAAAAAACATGAGATACTATTAGGCACATGAAACATGGGATACTATTTTAGACACAGAAATCAGGGGATTATATCAGAAATACAAAGCGCCAAAAGGTTAATGGTTTAAATATCATCTGAAGCTTGGCACCTTCCTTTTCTAAATAATTATATTATTATGAATGGTTATCTAAGACTTCAGTTAAAAACACGCAAACTGAAGTGCCACGGAACATCACACGAACATCTGGTCTGTCCAAGACAGTCATACAGGGATTAGCGCAAGAAAGGAGCCGAAAAGGCAGACAGAGAAAACCATGGAAAGACAACACCAGAGAGTGGACTGCCTTGAATAAACCGATTTCCTACGGAAAGATGAGGACAGCTAGGAGTGGATGAAGCTGGTTGCAAAATTTTCAGTTGTGCCCCAACGGTCAACAAGACTACGGGATAGGTGAACGTGAAGGAGAAGATTAGGAATCAGAGGAGTAGTCTTTCTGAGACCGGTACTCAAATGCAGCCACAGTAAATTTCTCTGTATGAATTTTGGGCCGTTCTTCCAAAAGGGGAGGGTGTGGCGGGTAGGGGTGGTGGTGGAGGGGGGTACCACATCGCCACAAGAGGAGCGCCACCTATTAAAAAACATTTTTTGTCTCTATGTGCATGCAATTCCCTACCAGAGAAGTATTTTACTACAGGCTTTTTTTCCAGGACGAGTCTCTTGCTGCTGTGGATTCTTTGACGTCGCTAAATGAATTAATGTGTTGCGCACGGGATCACGGTCAAATGGATGGGGTCGGGGTCAAATGGATGGGGTCAGGGTCAATTTGATGGGGTCAGGGTCAAATGGACGGGGTCAGGGTCAAATGGATGCGGGAAAGTTGAAGATCGAACCTGCGACCTCTCGATCCCTAGACTTGTGCGTTATCTTTTAGACCACCGGTCCTCTGCAGTGCAGGGTAAAACGGTTTCTTCTTCTTCTTAATCTTTTTCTTCATCTTTTTCTTCATCTTTTTCATCTTTTTCTTCATCTTTTTCTTCTTCTTTTTCTTCTTCTTCTTCTTCTTCTTCTTCTTCTTCTTCTTCTTCTTCTTCTTCTTCTTCTTCTTCTTCTTCTTCTTCTTCTTCTTCCTCTCCTTCTTCTTCTTCTTCTTCTTCTTCTTCTTCTTCTTCTTCTTCTTCTTCTTCTTCTTCTTCTTCTTCTTCTTCTTCTTCTTCTTCTTCTTCTTCTCCTACCTTGGCTAGAGCTCCGAGGATCACCAATATTTGAGATTTTTGCGTATGCGACCGTTTTTCTCCCACCCCTTTTCCTACCATTTAGGCAGCCACATTCCCGCTTCGGGGATTAAACAGTACACAACAATACAATAGACAACAACGCAAAACATTACAATACAATATAAAACAGTACAGTACAACACAGTACAATACAATACGAAACAGCACAATACAATACAGTACAATACAAAACAGTACAATACAGTACAGACCAATACAAAACAATGCAGTACAATACAAAACAGTACAATACAATGCAGTACAAAACAATGCAATACAATGCAACACAGTACTCACTCACACTCACTCAGTCCCATGTCCCAAAGGACGTAGGGGGGACATGAGAGAAGACGCAACGGAGATCTTTTTCCATGCTTCACGATCCTGTGTGGCTAGTAGGAGGCGTTGCAGGGGTTGGGCAGTCCAGTCTTTGATGTTGTCAACCCATGATTTCTTTTGGCGGCCTCTTCTTCTCTTGCCCTCGACTGTTCCTTGCAAGATGGTTTTTGCTAGGGTGTTGTGTCTTGTGGTGTGACCAAACCACATCAGCTTTCTCCTCTTTATGGTGGAGAGCAAAGGCTCTTGGGGGCCCACACGCTTTTTGATTTCTTCTTTCACATAGTTATTGGTCTTGTGTTCTTTGTATGATATTTTGAGGAGTCTTCTGTGGCACTTGTTCTCGAATGCTTGGATTCTTCTCTCTAACTCTGCTGTCAGAGTCCATGATTCACAGCCATATAGGAGGATAGATATCACGAGGGATTTGTAGAGGTGGTATTTGGTGCCGAAGCTGATGTTGTTGCTTCTGATGATCCTCTGGAGTCTGACTAGAGCAGATGTTGCTGTTGCAATGCGAGCTTTCACCTCATTGTTTGATGTGCCATCTTTTGTTAGGATGGAGCCTAAGTATTTGAATTGGCTCACCTCTTCCAATATTTCTCCATTCATCTTTATTTCCGTGCTGTCATTACTCGCGCTGTTGACCATGATCTTCGATTTCTCTGTACTGACCTCCATGCCGTATGCGCTCGCTCGATCTGTTAAATTGTCTGTGAGGATTTGCAGTTCTTGTTTGCTGCTGCCCATGAGGTCAATGTCATCTGCAAATCTGAGGTTGCAAAGGGGTCTTCCACCAATGGAGATGGAAGTGTGGTGGTTTTGCAGTGTCTCTGTCATGATGTTTTCGAGGAAGAGGTTAAGAGTACAGGTGAGAGAAGGCAGCCCTGGCGGACTCCAACCGTGGTCTTGAAGATCTCGCCCACGTGATTGTTCATGAAAACTGCACTTCTTGCATTCTCGTACAGAGCCTTGATGACTTCAATTAGGCAGTTGTCGATGTTGAAGTGCCTGAGTACTTGCCAGAGGCCGTCATGCCATACCCTGTCAAAGGCCTTTTTGAAGTCTATAAAATTGTGGTACAAGTCTTTTTGGTGTTGGAGATGCTTCTCTATCAGAATTCTCAGGTTGAAAATTTGTTCCATTGTGCTGCGTTTTGGTCTAAAGCCCGCTTGTTCTTCTGCCAGGAGTTTTTCTGCTTGGTTTTTCAGTCTGTTGAGGACTACCTGCAGCATGATCTTGCTAGGATGGCTTATGAGACTGATGGTTCTGTAGTTCTGACATTGCTTGAGGTTTCCTTTCTTTGGCAGGGGTATTACAAGAGACTGTGTCCATTCTTTTGGCCATTCTTTGGTGTCGTGGATCTTCTGACAAAGATCTGTGAATCGCCTTGCTGTTTCATTCCCTCCATTTTTTATGAGTTCAGCTGGGATGTTATCGATTCCAGGGGACTTCCCCTTCTTCAGTTGTTTAATAGCTGTGTCTACTTCACACCTTAGTATTGGTGGGTCTTTATCTTGGTGTTCAGGGTGTTTGTTGGAAACTATGTTGGTATCTGGGCGTAGTGGGTAGTTATACAATCCCTCACAGTATTCTGTCCAGCGTTGGAGGATGGCATTGTTTTCCGTTAAAAGATTTCCTTCTTTGTCTTCAATAACAGAGGCTTTAGGCTGTGTGGTTTTAGTTAGTGCTTTCAGAGTGTTGTAAGCTGTTTTGCTGTTTCCCTTGGCCATTCCATCTTCGATGTTGTTGCATTGTTCTTCTATCCACGCTTCTTTGGCTTCTCTCATCTTTTTCCTCACTTCTCTGTGGCTATCCATGTACTTGTTGTTGGCTTCTTGACTTGTGAACTTTTGCTTCTTAAGTTCTCTTCTTTTGTCGCAGAGGTCAAGAACCTCATTTGTCACCCAGGGTTGTTTCTTTGTTCTGCTTCTGCCTAATGTTTCTTCTGCTGCTGTCGTTAGCACTTCTTTGATGTTGTTGGCTAGTGTGTTCACATCATTGTCAATGGCTGTGAGTGCGGCGAACTTTCCTCCAATGTTGGCTTGGAAGATCTCAACCATTGTTGGGTCTTTGAGTTTTTCCAGGTCGAATCTTATGCGTGGGCTTTTTGGCTGTTGTTTTGCTTTCAGTTTCAGCCTGATGGTGGTAAGTACAAGGTCGTGGTCACTGCCAATGTCAGCTCCTGGGAATGTTCTTGTATTTGCCTTGTTTATGCTGGATTTGAATCTTTGGGGTGACAGAATGTAATCAATTTGATTATGAATCAGACCATTTGGTGAGTGCCAGGTTGATGTTCTAGATGGCTTGTGAGGGTGGAGTGTGTTAGCCAGAGTTAGTTTGTGCTTCTTTGCGAATTCCAGCAGCCGCTGTCCTCTGTCATTTGTTTCTCCCAGTCCAAAGCGTCCTGTGGTTCCTGCCCAGGTGTCATAGGCATCAGGTCCCACCTTAGCATTCCAATCGCCTTCCACAATAAGGATGTCTTTTTTGGGCGTTTTGGAGATGACGTTTTCAAGTTCTTCATAGAATTCTTCTATCTGGTCATCATCGTAGTCAGATGTTGGAGCATACACTTGGATGATGGTGAGATTCTGGGGTTTTGCAGAGACTCTGATTGAGATGAGTCTGCTGGATATTGGTGTGCAGTTGATGATGCTTGACACAATCTCTTTCCTGACAATGAAGCCTACTCCGTGTTGGTGTAGTTTCTCATCTCCACTGTACCATATCTTGTGGCCGTCTTGCGTGGTTGTTTCTCCGAAGCCAATCCATCTGACTTCCGCAAGCCCTAGGATGTCCCATTTATACCTCTGTAATTCAACACAGTACAATATAATACAAAAGGAAATAGTACAGTACAATACAATACAAAACAGCACAATACAGTAAAATACAATAAATACAAAACAATACAAAACAGCACAATACAATACAGTACAGTGCAATACAGCACAATACAAAACAGCACAATACAATTCAAAACAGTACAATACAAAACAGTATAATACAATAAATACGGTACAACATAACATGGCACAACACTGTACAAAAACACTATTTCTTTGGAAAACAACAACAACCCCAACAACAACAACAACAACAACAACAACAACAACAACAACAACAACAACAACAACAACAACGTTGCACAGTTTCATTCAGCATCACAATTATAAAAGAAATAAAAAATACAAACATGTCACAGAGAGAAAAAAAACCTCTGTGGAAAAAGAAATAACTGTTCAAGGCCTTTCTTCTTCTTCTTCTTCTTCTTCTTCTTCTTCTTCTTCTTCTTCTTCTTCTTCTTCTTCTTCTTCTTCTTCTTCTTCTTCTTCTTCTTCTTCTTCTTTTTTTAAACAAGCATCCTCTACTAATCAAAAGAAATTAAGTTGACTTAGTTGTTCGATTGCGTTTTTTGTCTTTTTCTTTTTCTTTTTTGTTTTGGTTTTGGCCTGCTCTGTCAGAATTTGTTCCCTGTCAAATTTTCTTCTCCTGTTTTTTCTTTTCTTTCATGTTATATGTTTGTCATGAGTACACTTTTTTGAATGGCTTTATTTTGTTCCTGTTTATATTCGATAGTTTGTGTGGTGAGATTAAGAGCCTTTCAGCGTGTATTGCTTTTTAACGGTTATAGATGATATATGTTCTTATTTAATTTTTGTTGTATTTTATAACACTTTACGTCACAGCAGATTTCTCTGCGTGAAATTCGGGCTGCTCTCTCCGGGGAGAGCACGTCGCAACAAGTGCGGTGCCATCCATTTATTTTTCTTTTTTTTCCTGTATGCAACTGTATTTGTTTCCCTCTCAGAGTGATTTGTTTCACCATCAGAGTGGCTTTTTTCTACGGAATGTTGCCAGGGATAACGCTGTTGTTGCCGTGGGTTCTTTTACGTTCGCTAAATAATGATGTGTAACACACGGGACCTCGGTTTATCGTCTCATCCGAAAGACTAGTACCCAGACCACAACTCATGGATGGGGGAAAAGTTTTGGGCCCAAACGGGATTCGAACCACAGCACACTCCGACCCGGACTTTTTCGTTTCTAGGCAGGCGCGTTTCCTCTAGACCGCCGATCCATCCATTCTGAGTTTCTGTCATTGTTTGTTTTGTTGTGTTTATTATTCAAAGAGATCTCACAAAGATGTTGATGTTTTGCCGGGTTTTTTTGTTGTAATTTCGTAGTAATGAAACACGTAGGAGAGTCATTATAGCGAAAGATAAAGAAAAAATAACCCCCTAAAGTTAAGCATAAACGCAAAAGAACAAAACAAACAAACAAACAAGCACGCAAACAAACACACACTCACTCCTCCCCCTCATCAATGCAAATTTAATAGAATTGGTAAGACAGCTCTCTCTTGTATGTTGCTGGAAGTTTTTAAACTTCAACGTCATCTATCGTTTGTTTTTTTCTTTGAGCATCTTTAACTTAGGGCAGATTGTTGTTGTTATTTGCATGGCTAAATTCATCAACCGTCAACAGTCTTGCTTCTTTTTTGTTTCTTTGTTTGGTTTTCGCTTCTTTGTGTTGTTTATTTGCTTGGTGCTGTGTTAGTGCTTGTTTTTATCCAGCCCTTATTTTTAGTTTTAGTTGTTGTTTTGTTTTGTTTTGAGAAAGAGACGTCACACCACACACACACACACACACACACACACACACACACACACACACACACACACACACACACACACACACACACACACACAAACACACACACACACACACACACACACTACATCCCCCCCCCCCCCCCTTACACACACACACACCCATTCACCCACACACACCACACCTCCTCCCCACACACACACACCCTCCTCCCCACCTCACACACACACACGTGGCTAAGACCCCCCAACCCCCTCCCCCCCACAGTCACGTGTACATGCACGCTGCTGCACATCCTGCTGTCCTGTGTCTGACCTGTTGTTTACACCTGCTGCCAGTAATGTTTTGCCCGAGGAGGATGGGGAGGGAGGGAGGGTGGAGGGAGGGGGGAGAGAGAGGGAGGGAGGAAGGGGGGGAGTTGCCTCAGATCTGAGACTGAGTGGTGGAAGATGTAGGCACGTGAGCGACCACGGCAGACTGACTAAAAGGGCAACCGGAGAGGTGACATGTGAGGCCCATCAGAGGACTAGGGTTCTTGATTAAGCCGTTAGCGCGCTCTCTCTCTCTCTCTTCACACCCTACAGCCCACCTAGCTACCTCTGCAGATGCTAGAATTTGGATAGGAGTTGGGAGTGTGGGAAAGGGGGTGGGGTAGGGGGTTGGTGGGGTGGTGGTGGTGGTGGTGGTGGTGGGGGTTGTATGTGTGTGAGGGGGGGGGGGGATTGTGTGTGTTTGTGTTTGTGTTGTGTGTGTGTATGTGTGTGTGATGGTGTGTGTGTTTGTTTAGTTATTTATTTTATTTTATCTTATTTATTTATTCTTTTATATAATAATAATAATAATAAATAATAAATAATAAATGGAATTTATATAGCGCTATATCTTGCAAAAACAAATCAAAGCGCTTGCATTCAACCAATTCTTGCACATTCAGCCAACAACAATTTAGATTTCCAACGAAGTCAATACACACACACACACACACACACACACACACACACACACACACACACACACACACACACACACACACACACACACACACACACACACACACACACACATATAGAGGTTAAACACTTTGGCAGGGTGGTGGATATTTCGGCTGTTGAAACAGGATCATGGAATAAGCGCTCAAGTGTTTTTTTTTAACATCCTGTCCCCGTGTGTATGCAGTTTTGTAAATCTTGTGTGTGTGTGTGTGTGTGTGTGTGTGTGCGTGCGTGTGTGTGTGTGTTGGGTGGGTGGGTGTAGGAAGCCTGGGGGAGGGGAGGGAAGGGGAGGGGAGGGTAGGGGCAGCCTTGTAAAAGAGGGATAGACGGCCAGCCACTCACTACCATCACACTACCCACAAACTAATTTCCGCACCTCACATCGAGAGAGATGGCTGTGGTGTAGTGGCTGACACCCACCACCCCCTCCCCCTGCTTACATACCTACATGCATAGATACAGAGAGATATACATGCATAGATACATGCATACATACATGCATAGATACCTACATGCATAGATACATACATGCATAGATAGATAGATAGATAGATAGATAGATAGATAGATAGATAGATAGATAGATACATACATACATACATACATACATACATACATACATACATACATACATACATACATACATACATACATACATACACACATACATTCATACATACATACATACATAGTGTATAAATATTCAAATTCAAATTCAAAATTTTATTTCAAGAAAACCCCCCAAGGGGTACATGAAATTTGACAAAACCAATGCTTGCAGATATGGGTGTGTGAAAAATACTCACAACAAAAATCCTAACACAATGGATGGCATAAAAAAGAAAAAAGAAAGAGTATTCACAATACATTAGGAGAACAAAACACCCCCCCCCCCACACACACAAAAGAAACACCCCCCCCAAAAAAAAAACCAAAAAAAAAACCCAGCATGATGTTTAGATGACTCGACAATACATGCAGACAGACAGACATACAGGTATGGAGGCACAACTGCATACATGCAGGCATACATACAAACATACAAACAAACAAACAAACAAACATACAAACATGCACACATACACACATACATACACGGCTGCATGTAAACTGACAGGTACAGAGTCAGGTTAAAATGACAGCACTCGCCATGAACCGTTGAAAATCATTTTTGACTGTTGCCTTTGACGTCTTTTCCCTGTCTCTTGCTTTCCATGTTTTCTTGTTTTGTTGTTGGTGGTGTTTTTGTTGAGTATTCTCCCAACTGACAAAACATCAGCGGTGTTAATAATTATCACAGTTTATTTTTAAAGAGTAGAAGAATGGTGTTGTTGTCTGCCTGTCTGATAGACTTGGACAAGAGAGAGAGAGAGAGAGAGAGAGAGAGAGAGAGAGAGAGAGAGAGAGAGAGAGAGAGAGAGAGAGAGAGAGAGAGAGAGAGAGAGAGAGAGAGAGAGAGAGAGACAGACAGACAGACAGACAGACAGACAGACAGACAGACAGACAGACAGAGACAGAGACAGAGACAGAGAGAGACAGAGAGACAGAGACAGAGACAGAGACAGAGAGACAGAGACAGACAGAGACAGACAGAGACAGACAGACAGTAGGACGGACAGACAGAGACAGAGAGATACAGAGAGAGACACACACACAGAGAGACAGAGAGATGGAGAGAAAGACAGAGAGAGAGAGAGAGAGAGAGAGAGAGAGAGAGAGAGAGAGAGAGAGAGGAGAGAGAGAGAGAGAGAGAGAGAGAGAGAGAGAGACAGACAGACAGACAGACAGACAGACAGACAGACAGACAGACAGAGACAGAGACAGAGACAGACAGACAGACACACACACACAGACAGACAGACAGACACACAGACAAGCAGAGAGACAAAGAGAGACAGAAAGACACAGAGAGACAGAGACAGAGACAGAGAGAGAGAGAGAGGGGGGGGGGGTAGGAGAGGGGGAGAGGGGAGAGTACTATTCCTGCATGCAGGCTGTTGAGAATCTGTGGACATCTGAATGGTTTTTTCCCTCTGGCGTTGTCGTCTCTGTCTTCTCTTTGCTTTCTGGGTCTTCTCACAGGGGAACCCACACTCTGCCGGGAAAAACTAAACTAATCACACTGGCTGTTGCTTTTCCGTTCTGCCTTTGTACGCTGTGAACACCACACTGAGGACACAGAAGGAGAAGTGGCACAACTGATACACCTTACAATGTTGGAACATTGAGAGACATGGGGGTGGGTGGGTGGGTGGGTGGAGGGGGGGGGGGGTGGAGTTAGCGGTGAGTAACGCTGTGACGGGATAGCCTAGTGGTCAGAACAGTGCGCTCGCAAATTGACGACTCGGGTTCGATTTCCGTTCGAGGAGATTTTTCTCCTGGAGTTAACATCAGTGCTGACTCCACTCTGCCCGAAAGTCTTTCGAATGAGACTATAAACCGAGGCCCCGTGTGTGAACGCACGCAGAACATCTTGCGTACACGTTAAATCCTGTTCCGCTTTTCGTAAGAGTAGGCCATCGTGTGCCGGTGGGAACAGATGACGTTTACAAAACTGCATACACACAGGGACTGGATGTAAAAAACACAAGAGTGCTTATCCCATTATCCTCGATATGAAAGAATAATTAAAAAATAATAAATAAAGAGCACTCGCTTTCCCAAGTCAAGTTAAGCAGCGTCGAGCGTGGTTACCAGTTGGATGGGTGACCGTTTGCGCGCCTTGGCTTCAGTACTGTCCCCCAGTTCACCCAGCTGCAAATGGGTACCTGCCCTCTTCAGGGTCAGGGAAGGTAAAGCAGCGAGGGAGAGGAGATGGGCGCCGCCCTTAACATGCTGCCCCCCTAGAGAAGCTGAGGCCTCTGACGCCTCGCTCCCCTACGACCACACAGGTTATGGGACACCTTTACCTTACCTTTAATGCCCAGCAGACACGATTTTCGTGGCCTCCCGATGTATGCTGGTTTCTCTGGATGTAACGAAAGTAGGAACTCCAAAGTTGGTTAGTGACTGTGTGAAAGACTATGCCTTGCTCTGCTCTAGTACTCCGGTCTATTTGTGGCAGGTTTTTGGCTGTATTTATTTCGTTTATAAACGACAAAGCGAGCAAAATTTAAAGCAGCCATGAGAATTGTCCTGTTGAGGTTGAGAAACAGAGTACATGGTGCTATCCTTGGATTGCTCCTCTATCTACTTTTCTATCTATCTATCTATCTATCTATCTATCTATCTATCTATCTATCTATCTATCTATCTATCTATCTATCTATCTATCTATCTATCTATCTATCCCTTAGTCTGGCGTCCGTGGGGGCACCCATAAAGACTTGACAACCAGTTTTTTCCATTCCTCTCTCTGTTCTGCCTTTCTCAAGGTTTTGTTGAGTTCTAGGCCTGTCCATCGCTGATGTTGTCCTCCCATCTCAAACTTGGTCTGCCTCTTTTCTTCCTCCATGGACAGTGCCTTGTAGTACTTTTCTACGGAGATGTAATTCATCAATGTGGAGATGTAGAACTGAACCCTGGACCTAACCGTAAAACTGACGGAGGACGATAGTCTAAACTGTCCGAAATTGGAAGTAACTCTCGTCGGGACAGCGCTGACAAATCCAGACCTCCTGAGGCAACGACGCCAACACGGTCACCTGATCCTGCTTCAACAGGAGTCATGGATGCGATCAGGATTCTGCAGGGTACCTGTGACACAATGAGCCCAGACATCGCAGAGATAAAAAATGTCTGTTCTCAACTGGAGGGAGAAATCTTTAATTATTTATTA
>CM060325.1:4446144-4456144 GCA_030674155.1 Stramonita haemastoma | reverse complement strand
GTGACAAAATCTAAAACAGGTGTGTAGCCAAAGGCGTGGGATGCCATTTTTTTGTCGGTATAACGTCGAATAACTATCTTATGAAATCCTTTGTACGTTTGAGTCAGCACCGGAAAAGAATAGTGTTCAAAGTGTACTTATGCGTGTTTTAACAAATTCATGAGCGTCATCAACATGGGATCAGGTCAACTTTATGTAATACATGATAATAGTACATGGAATTGGTTATTGCAAGATATAGCCCTATCTCAATTCCATGTATTCTTCTTATTATTATTACTACTATCATCATCATCATCATCATCATCATCATCATCATCATCATCATCATCATCATCATCATCATCGTTATTATTATTATTATTATTATTAGTAGTAGTAGTATAGTAGTAGTAGTAGTAGTAGTAGTAGTAGTAGTAGTAGTAGTAGTACTACTACTACTACTACTACTACTACTACTACTACTACTACTACTACTACTACTACTACTACCAATATTATTATTATTATTATTATTATTATTATTATTATTATTATTATTATTATTATTGTTGTTGTTGTTGTTGTTGTTGTTGTTGTTGTTATTATCATTATTATTGTTATTATTATTATTATTATTAGTAGTAGTAGTAGTAGTAGTAGTAGTAGTAGTAGTAGTAGTAGTAGTAGTAGTAGTAGTAGTACTACTACTACTACTACTACTACTACTACCATTATTATTATTATTATTATTATTATTATTATTATTATTATTATTATTATTATTATTATTATTATTATTATATCTTGCAAAAGCAAATCAAAGCCCTTAAAAATCCCATGTAATGGAATGCAAAGAATGACGTCGAGGATAGCTGGGAACGGAGCATACCTATAGCCCCTGGCCGGGGCAGATACATACAACATGGCAGTTTTGGATGACCCAGGTCTGTAAATGTCAACACACGTTGTCAACAGGTATCAACGACATTTTTGATAGGATAGGAACGTGGCATCCACACAGCAATATTAACTTACTTTAATTTAACTTATTAACTTAACTTAAATTTGACTTTACAATCGTAAAAGTGTAACACAGACAGTTTTATCTGTGCAATAACAGAAGTGTGACACAGTTTTATCTGTGCAATAACAAGAAGTGTGACACATACAATCTGTGCAATAACAGAAGTGTGACACAGTTTTATCTGTGCAATAACACAAGTGTTACACAGACAGTTAATCTGTGCAATAACAGAAGTGTGACACAGTTTTATCTGTGCAATAACAAAAGTGTTACACAGACAGTTAATCTGTGCAATAACAGAAGTGTGACACAGTTTTATCTGTGCAATAACAAAAGTGTTACACAGACAGTTAATCTGTGCAATAACAGAAGTGTGACACAATTTTATCTGTGCAATAACAGAAATGTAACACAGACAGTTTTATCTGTGGAATAATTGTACTTTAACATTTTCGTCTCTGCAGTAACAGTTTAGCACAGTTTTTTCTGTGCAGTAACAAAAGTGTGACACAGACTATGTTAACTGTGCAATAATAGGAGTTAAGTATGGCCTGTTTTTATCTTGTACGTATCACAAGTCATCAGAAAGCCAAACGACATTTTGACTGGACAGTTCGGACAGCTGTGCTGACCATGTCACTGGACATCATGGCAGAGAACTAACAGCCTCATGTCCATCACCTCACTCTTTACCCCATGATCACCCCATAGCTCCCCCTCACTCCCCCCCCCCTCCCCCAGCCTCCTCACACACCGATATAAAACTCCTCTGTGTACATACATGTAAAGGCTGGTGTAGGGCTGTGCATACATTGCAGTGGGCTGGAGATGTCCTTTACAGCTTCTTTTTCAACTACTTCATCTTCTTTTATTTATTTATTTATTTATTTATTTATTTATCTATTCATTTATTTATGTATACCGAGGATAATGGAATAAGCACATATGTGCTTTTTACATCCAGTCCCCTTGTGTATGCAGTTTTGTAAATATTGTCATATGTTCTCACCGGCACACAATGGCCTACTCTACGAAAAGCGGAACAGGATTTCATGTGTGTGCAATATGTTCTGTGTGCGTTTGCACACGGGGCCTCGGTTTATAGTCTCATGCGAAGGACGTTTGGGGGATCTTTAAAATTAATAACCGTCTACCTTTTCTAGCCAGTCAAGGGATTTATTTACGCCTGTGCAAAGCCAATCCTTGCAGATAATTATCATCTTAGTGACGGAGTTTTGGAGAAAAGTACAGTCAGCAAGAATAAACTATTAAGATTGTATATGCATTGGCCCAGGCCAAAAGCTGTGCCAGTGATTGATGTTAGCTAATTTGCCAAGGCCTACACTAAGATGTTGCAATGTTGGATAATGTTGTGTTGAAATTGCCTTCAGCCGTGATAGGCTCTTAACATAACAACCTGTACCCACCTTAAAGGAGAAATAGTCCTCTGAAGTCGGAGTATGGCTGCCTATATGGCGAGGTACTTGAAAACAGTCATACAGGCAAGCTTCTCATTCAGTAATGCAGTTTCAATCTCACAGTGATTCCCAGGTGGGATGAGTGAGTCAGAGTGCACATTCTGGGTGGCCCCTAGAGTGTTAAGCTGGGGAACGGACAACACACCAAAACAATAACAACAACAACAGAAGATATGCGCACAGAAACACAAGCAAAAACTGAACAACAGGAAAGAGAACTACAGAAGATTGATAGACCTAGATGGCCTGCCAAGTTTGTGCCATCTCTTAAGCCTCATCAGTCCTCTGGCATGACAGGTGTTTTGGGCTGGGTGAAGACACATCTCTTTGTCACTGCTGTCTCCAGCAGTCCGGTGCTTTAGCTGTATTCAGGTATCGGCTCCACACTCCTTGATAAGATAATACAGGTATCGGCTCTACACCCCTTGATAAGAGAAAACAGGTATCGGCTCTACACTCCTTGATAAGAAAAAAACAGGTATCGGCTCTATACTCCTTGATAAAAAAAAAACAGGTATTGGCTCTATACTCCTTGATAAGAAAAAAACAGGTATCGGCTCTATACTCCTTGATAAGATAATACAGGTGTCGGCTCTACACCCCTTGATAAGAGAAAACAGGTATCGGCTCTACACCCCTTGATAAGATAATACAGGTATCGGCTCTACACCCCTTGATAAGATAATACAGGTATCGGCTCTACACTCCTTGATAAGATAATACAGGTATCGGCTCTACACTCCTAGATAAGAGAAAACAGGTGTCAGTTTTACACTCCTTTATAACAGAAAACCACATTCAATGCTTGTTTGAGCTTTACTTCATTAAAAAGTCCACATAAGGATAGTTTGCGGACGATTTCAAAATGCTTTGCCAACTAAAGAATCGACATAACAATTTAAAATCATCTGTAAGCTATCCTTACGTCATATCTTTTGTAAGCAAAGCATTTTAAAATCGTCTGTTAATATTATTATGTCGATTTTGTTATAAGCAAAGCAATTTGAAATCGTTTATAAACTATCCTTTTGTGGATTTCAAAATGCTAGGCTTACTAAATAATCTACTCAAGAATTTACCAGATACATTCTTTCCTGTACATTCCTCCCAAACCTTGTACTAGTTCACGATTTTTGTCTTGACGATTCTAGCTTCATTGATGACGTTTTTGCAGAGCTAAGCAGATACTGGCAGTTGATCCAATAACTTGTGCATTCCTTGTCAAACCGTTAGATAGGTACTAGTGACGTTTCGTTTTCTGTGGTCTGATTCTAGCAGTGTCAAGCCGTTAGACAGGTAATACTTACATTCTCTGTGGTCTGATTCTAGCAGTGTCAAGCCGTTAGACAGGTAATAGTTACGTTTTCTTTGGACTCTGATTTTAGCAGTGTCAAGCCGTTAGACAGGTACTAGTGACATTTTCTGTGAACTTTGATTATACCAACTACAACTGTGGTTTCTTTTCATTTTTCTCAACAGAGACTGCACCCAGTGACAGGCAATTTAATACCAAACTTGTGCTGACTTGGAAAAAAAAGGAGAGGCTATATGAATGTCACAGTGATGGAGGAGGCTTGGACAGAAGGAGACAGCCCACTGGAAAAAATAACTGGTATGGAAAACTAGGATGTTACATCACTGCTGTGGTGGTAAAGTTGTCTTGGAAAGAATAGGGTCAGTACACAGGAATGGCTGGTGTTGAACGCATGAACATTCAGGAAATGGTGACAGTTGGTGATACGACTGTTTGATATTTCCAACACTAAAATGACGATTGACGGCTGTTTGACTTTCAAGCTGTAAAATGGTATTGATGGCTGTTTGACTTTCAAGCTGTAAAATGACACTTGGCTGTTTGATTTCCAAGCTGTAAAGGACAGCTATTTGACTTTTTAATGTAAAATGACTGTGGACAGTTTTCTTTACCAAAAAAATGAAGATTTGTTTTTCTGTCGGAATGTCTGAGTTCTGAGTTATTTTGATGGGACTTGCCTTGACACAAAGCAAAATAAAATAAAAGGAAAACAGATAACACCGCACATAGAAAACAGACTATTCAGAGATAGCCCAGGTTTAGATAAAGTAGAGTCCAAAACCTAGCTACTACTATGAAGAAATACTGATAACATTCCATCCACTGTATTGTTGATACTAGCCATCATTGAAGAGGGTGTCCAGCAGAAGATATTACAAACACCTTCACACTGTATATATCAGTGCATTGCGCTTGCAATTTGACGACCCAGGTTCGATTCCCAAAAGTCCTTCGGATGAGACTATAAACCGAGGCCCCGTGTGGGAACACGCGCAGAACGTCTTGCGCACATGTTTAATCCTGTTCAGCTTTTCATAAGAGTAGGCCATTGTGTGCCGGTGGGAACAGATGACAATATTTACAAAACTGCATACACAAGGGGGCTGGATGTAAAAAAGCATATGAGAGCCTATCCCATTATCCTTGATTTAGAAAAATGAGTGAATCAAAAAAAAAAAAAAGAAATCCCCTCTTTTCTACCCCTCTCTTTCTTTTGGCATCGCTTCTTTTCTCCATGTCATCACCTTCTTGTCTATTTTCTGCCTTCTTGATCCATTCTCGTGACTTGTTTTCAACACAGACTTTAAACAAATAATGATTCGCTCCCATGCCAAAGTAGGATGAATCGGGCCTGATTTTTCAGGCGCTTAACAGAAGTGCAACACATTTTCGCTCATACAACAGTTAACTGTGGTTGCGGTTTAAGCCTTCTACAAAGAAGCATTGCGAAGAAGAAGAATTGCGAAGAAAAAGAATTGCGAAGAGGAACAATTGCGAAGAAGAAGAATTGCGAAGAAGAATTGTGACGAAGAAAAAGAATTGCGAAGAAGAAGAATTTTGAAGAAAAAGAATTGCGAAGAAGAAGAATTGCGAAGAAGAAGAATTGCGAAGAAGAAGAATTGCGAAGAAGAATTGTGAAGAAGAATTGTGAAGAAGAATTGCGAAGAAGAAGAATAATTGCAAAGAAGAATTGCGAAGAAGAAGAAGAAGAAGAAGAAGAAGAAGAAGAAGAAGAAGAAGAAGAAGAAGAAGAAGAAGAAGAACAACAACAACAACAACAACAAGAACAAGTTGGCTCATGTCTCTAGCTTTGTGTTTGTCAATTCAACGGTTACTCTCTTTCTCTGTGTGTGTCTCTGTGTGTGTCTGTGTGTGTCTGTGTCTGTGTGTGTATCTCTGTCTCTGTTTGTCTCTCTGTCTCTGTCTCTGTCTCTCTCCCTCCCCCCCCATACAACAACAGTGCAAGCAGGCAATGTTTGTAGCTGTCAAGAATGAAAAAGCGCTCAGGGGAGCTAACAACAGCATTTGCAACAAACTCAGTGCGTGCACGCCATCTTTGCTCTCTGGGGTACAAAAAGAAAAAAAGATTTAAAAAAAAAGAGAGAGAAAAACCTCACAGAAAAAAATCTCTGATTGATCTTCTTTGAAGACTCTGTCCTGCAGATGGAACGGGAGGGGAGGGGTGGGTTTGTGAGGATGGGAAGGGAGAGGGGGGTGAGTAGTAATGAACTAAGAGTGGTGGTGGACTAGTCATCTGACGTAAGTAGATGATGTAGGCTCCAATCCAACTGTTTGAGGGATGGATTTGATCGCTGGAATTCATGCTGATTGGAAGGTGTCGAGGGATGACTGTATTTGATTGTTATTCTTGTTTTTGTTTTGTTTTCTTGTTCTTGTTCTTGTTGTTCCTGTTCTTCTTGTTTTGTTCTTCTTGTTCTTGTTCTTCTCTGTTGTTGTTGTTGTTGTTGTTGTGTTGTTGTTGTTGCTGTTTTGTTGTTGTTGTTGTTGTTGTTGTTGTTCTTTTCTTCTTCTTCTTCTTCTCTTCTTCTCTTCTTTTCTTCTTCTTTCTCTTCTTCTTCTTGCATTCTCTTCTTTGCATTCTTCTTCTTTGCATTCTTCTTCTTCTTTGCATCTTCTTCTTTGCATTCTTCTTCTTTGCAGCTCTTCTTCTTCTTCTCTTCTTCTTCTCTTCTTCTTTCTTCTTCTTCTTCTCTTCTTTCTTCGCATTCTTTTTCTTCGCAATTCTTCTTCGCATTCTTTCTTCTTTCTTCTTCTTCTTCTTCTTCTTCTTCTTCTTCTTTTCTTCTTTTCTTCTTCTTCTTCTCTTGCTTCTTCTTCTTTGCATTCTTCTTCTTTGCATTCTTCTTCTTTGCATTCTTCTTAATCTTCTTCCTCTTCTTCTTTCGCATTCTTCTTCTTCGCATTCTTCTTCCATTCCTCTTCTTCTTCTTCCTTTTCGCAATCCTTCTTTTCTTCTTCTTCTTCTTCTTCTTCTTCTTCTTCTTCTTCTTCTTCTTCTTCTTCTTCTTCTTCTTCTTCTTCTTCTTCTTCTTCTCGCAATTCTTCTTCGCAATTCTTCTTCTTTCGCAATTCTTCTTCTTGTTCTTGTTCTTGATCTTCTTCTTCTTCTTCTCGATTCTTTCTTTCTTCTTCTTCTTCTTCTTCTTCTTCTTCTTCTTCTTCTTCTTCTTCTTCTTCTTCTTCTTCTTCTTCTTCTTCGCGATTCTTCTTCTCTTCTTCTTTCTTCTTCTTCTTCTTCTTCTTCTTCTTCTTTCTTCTTCTTCTTCTTCTTCTTCTTCTTCTTCCCGCAATTCTTCTTCTTTCGCGATTCTTCTTCTTCTTCTTCTTCTTCTTTTTCTTCTTCTTCTTCTTCTTCTTCTTCTTCTTCTTCTTCGCAATTCTTCTTCTTCTTCGCAATTCTTCTTCTTCGCAATTCTTCTTCGCAATTCTTCTTCGCAACTCTTGTTCTTCTTCTTCTTCTTCTTCTTCTTCTTCTTCTTCTTCTTCTTCTTCTTTCTTCTTCTTCTTCTTCTTCTTCAATTCTTCAAATTCTTCAAATTCTTCTTCTTCTTCAAATTCTTCTTCTTCAAATTCTTCTTCATCAAATTCTTCTTCATCAAATTCTTTTTCATATTCTTCTTCTTCATCTTTGATCGCCATAGAGCAACTACAGTTTTCTGTCACACGAGCGAAAATGCGTCACACTGCCATGAAGCACCTGACAAGTTTGGCCCATCACATCCGACTTTGGGATGGGAGAGAACTGCCAGAAATGCCCTCTTTCTGGGAAAAAAAAGGCAGAAGAATAAACCAAGTAGGCAAAAACTAGACAAGGCAAGGCAAGGCAAGGCAAATTCTTCTATTCGAGGATGATAGATAAACACTCGTGTGCTTTTTTACATCCAGTCCCATCCAGTCAAGAAGGAGGCGACAGGAAGAAAAGGAACAAGGCAGAAGCAAAGAGAGGGCGAAAAACTTGGGAATTCCCGGCACAGAATTTCCAGAAGGTGGGGGGGGGATGCTATTTATACTGACAAGCCTCCAGCATCCCCAGGGCAGGAGGGAGGGTAATAACTCTATACATCCCCTCCTCCCACCCACCCCCACACCCTTCCCATACCACTCAACTTGATTTTCCCAATTCACCAACGCCCTCTTATATGAACACAGTCTGTAAGCATTAGAGGAATAACGGGGAAGATGAACAAAAATCTATCCACCCATCAATCCACACACACATCATCGCTCAGGTAGAGGTTCAATAATCGTGGGCAAGAAGACACGTCCTTCACTACTCCCTCATTACCCTAGTTCTCAGGGGGTCCAGCAGCCATCGATCTCTGTCCCCCAGGCGGGCAAGGCTCCGAGAGACAGTGGTCACTGTGGCTCAGATGACCAAGGCGTGGTCAAGGCCGCGTGGTGCTGTACAGAAAAGTGATGGAGGCCCTGGTAATTGGAGTTAATAGTATCTCTCTGCGGTTATATAGAGTGTAGCAGAGACGCCAGGTCAAAATGTATGTATGCGGTGTTGTTTTTGTAGCTACCACTCACGCGTGCTCGCACATGTGCTCGATTGTGCAAACGCATGCATACGCATGCACGCAGGCTCGCATACACGCATGCACACATACACACACACACCACACGCACGCACATACACACACAAATGCGCGCACGCGCGTGTGCGCTTGCACGCACGCACGCATGAACGCACGCACGAATGCACGCCCACCCGCACGCACGCATGCATACACGCATGCACCTTCGCACGCACGCACGTATGCACGCGCGCACACACACACACACACACACACACACACACACACACACACACACACACACACACACACACACACACACACACACACAGAGAAACGCATACCTATACTTCAAGTTACACAACAGCCAAGAGACATGCAATAATAATGATAATGATAATGTAAAATAAGATTAATAAATAATGAAATAATAATAATAAAATAAATAATAATAAAATGAAAAGAATGATAATAATAAATAAGAAGAAGAAGAAGAAAGAAAAATAATAATAATAATAAAAGAAAGAAAAGAATGAAGAAAAGAAGAAGAAATGAAGAAGAAGAAGAAGAAGAAGAAAAGAAGAAGAAGAAGAAGAAGAAGAAGAAAAGAAGAAGAAGAAGAAGAAGAGAGAAGAAAAGAAGAAGAGAAGAAAAAAAAAAGAAGAAGAAGAAAAATAGCAACAACAACAACAACAACAAAATGATGATGATGATGATGATGATGATGATGATGATGATGATGATGATGATGATGATGATGATGATGATGACGACGATGATGTGATGATGGTGATAGTGATGATGATGATAATGATGATAGTAATAATAGAAATAATAATAGTTAAAAATAATAATAACAACAGCAACAATAATAATGATAATAATGATGATAACATAAAATCGAATTTCTATCGCGCTGAATCTTGTAAGCAAACAAATCAAAGCATTTGCATTCAAATCATTCACGCGCATGCCACCGTTCGAAAAAATACGATTGACAATTTTTCAATTCACCCACACACACACACACACACACACACACACACACACACACACACACACACACACACACACACACACACACACACAGACACACACAGACAAGACACAGACACACACAACACACACACACACAACAGACAGACACACACACACACACACACACACACACACACACACACACACACACACACACACCACACACACACACACACACAACACACACCACACACACACACACACACACAGGTAACGCACTAAGGCAAGGAGATGGAGATGGAGAAGGCTGATTGAAGGATTGGACAGATATGAGGTGTAATGATGGAGGAAGATCCCAGGTAGGAAATAAATGTGCCTTAAAGCTGGATTCGTAAGTGTCAAATGAAGGATTTTGGCGAAGGGAGAGAGGGAGGTCATTGCAGATAGATGAATCGATTGCTTGTGTATAGGTCTACTGCAAGCGCTTTGATTTTTTAATTTTTTTAATTTATTATTATTTTTTTTTTATACAAAATATGCGCTATAAAAAATCCATGTCTTCTTCTTCTTCTTCTTCTTCTTCTTCTTCTTCTTCTTCTTCTTCTTTTTCCTTCTTCTTCTCTTCTTCTTCTTCTTCTTCTATCTTCTTCTTCTTCTTTTCTTCTTCTTCTTCTTCTCCTTCTTC
>CM060325.1:4438644-4441144 GCA_030674155.1 Stramonita haemastoma | reverse complement strand
ATTTTCTGTGAGCTACAGTAAAACTTGTAATTCATACAAAAATGCCAGTTACTGGACTTCCAGCGGCTGTGGAGAGGACCTTAGGCGCCCTGCTGACTGACAATGCAGTCTCCAGCTGGAAAGTGGCAGGAGAAGGGGACAGCGTGGTTTTTGTCTTGCGACTGAAACCAGTGAACACAGCAGTGTCAACCAACATGGCGATCCAACAGTGAATCCCAGCACACAAGTACAATACTATAGGAAAAAATCCTACTCCCAAACCCGCAGGGATCTGGAACGCTCTGGAAAGCATAAAGAGAAGCAGGCAAGTGTTGTGTGTGAAAGTGACTGTGTCTTCAGTGCCTCGAGTCCACCTGACAGTAGTGTAGAACAGCAGAATGCAGCATGCCCAGATACACATAGAGTAGACCTACCAACAGCACACACACAGGACATCAACACAAAAACATCAGTTAAGTTGCTGTCATCGGTTGATTTAGAACCTCCCTGTATGTCTGATTGTAGTGACTGTGCTGATATGTGTGTTTTGCAGCCTGAGGTGAACGATGATAATATTGTTGGTCCATTCGACACAAGAAATGTCAAACAGTACGTGGCTACTCTAACTGATAGATCCGTACAGAAAAGGCTGAGAGACAGACAAAGAAATACACACTTTAGAAAATCTGTCCTACATCATTCAGATGGTGAAGATATTGTGACCTGTGAGTCAGATGACATTGTGATCCAGTAGGCATGCCAACCAGACACTGAGCCAGTATGTGTGTACTGGTTTGTCAAACAGCAAGAGAAAAACATGTTAAAAGAGGAAAGTGTCAAACTCGCCAGTTTGCGGAATGGGAAGCGAATCCAGAACACACTACACACGGAGACCCTATGGCGTGCTTCAAGGGACTTGGCGACACTTAGAGAACTATTACAACGCTTTCTAGGCTAGCCTAGGCGGAAGGGTGTGTGACAAAGACTGGACGAAAGAAAGGCTCGAATGCCGGAATGCCGTAACATATCCGGACTGTAAAGAGAGACACGCAGTTTCGTGTCTCGATGTACATTACAAATCAATGCTGTGGTTTCCATGGCATGGAATGGTGTTGTGTGTCAGCTTAAAGCAATTATCGGCAACCCCCTTCATGTATGGGCCAGTGGCCTTTTTTCATGAATAAACCTTTCGAGTTCGAGTTCGAGTTTGAGTTCGAGTTCTCTCTCTCTCTCTCTCTCTCTCTCTCTCTCTCTCTCTCTCTCTCTCTCTCTCTCTCTCTCTCTCTCTCTCTCTCTCTCTCTCTCTCTCTCTTTCTCTCTCTCTCTCTCAATAAAAACATCGATTTCAATCTGCACATAATTATCAGTCCACTTTTCATTTCATCCTCGTAGTCGGAAAGCAGACAGCTTAATGGTGGTCAAGAAAAAACAGGTCCATCACCCCAAAAATCTCATCGTTGGTGAATCTCGGAACTCTGAAGCTGGTCTAGTCCTTAAAAATAAAATCTGGACACATCACTTCTCGTCTGCAATCTCTCCACTGGCTGCCTGTCCCACAAAGACTGAAACACAAGATCAAAAACCTATGTTTAAAATGTCTCTACAAATCTGTACCTTCTTGACAACTGATGGTTTGACCCAACAAAACTATGCTGACGTGTTGAGAGTGTCTCGTGTTTAGCACGTTGTCTAATCGTTTTCATGTCGTGAGGATCCTTTGGTTTGTGGACAAGTCCTTGTTGACATGGCAGGTTGTGAAATTCTTCTTCTTGTTCTTCTTGTTTTTCTTCTTCTTCTACTTGTTGTTGTATTGTTGTTGTTGTTGTTGTTGTTCTTCTTCTTCTTCTTCTTGTTCTTCTTCTTGTTCTTCTTCTTCTCTTCTTCTTCTTCTTCTTCTTCTTCTTCTTCTTCTTTCTTCTTCTTCTTCTTCTTCTTCTCCTTCTCCTTCTTCTTCTTCTTCTTCTTCTTCTTCTTCGAACGCTCAGACAGCAACTCCTGAGGCCCTGACAAATGCTGCCGTGCGCTGAAGGCCCTCCCTCCAGGGGTCCACAAAGCTTCTCTCATCGGCAGGTCAGTAGGCCAGAAATATTCACTCAAAATTTGGTGTGTTGGACAGGTCTGGAGGAAGTGTTCCACTGTCATGGGAGAAGTGCCACAGGGGCACGCCTCAGAATCTCCAATGTGGAACTTTGGTGAACATGGGATGTCTGAGTCTGCAGTGTCCAGTCCTCAGCCTCACAACTGTTACTTGGTCTTCTCTGGGGAGGAGGTAGTAGTCATCCTTACTGTTGAAATCAGGTGCTGCTGAAGCCGCCTTCTCTTTTGCTTTTCCTTCACAATTGTCTTTGCCTCTTCATGCTCATAGTGGATCGCTGGTCTAGAGGTAGCGCGCCTGCCTAGACGGCGAAAAGTCCGGGTCGGAGTTTGCGGTGGTTCGAATCCCGTTTGGGCCCAAAACTTTCCCCCCATCCATTAGACCATGAGTGGTGGTTTGAACACTAGTCTTTCGGATGAGTCGATA
>CM060325.1:4423644-4433644 GCA_030674155.1 Stramonita haemastoma | reverse complement strand
TTTTTTGTAAATCGTGTCATCTGTTCCCACCGGCACACGATGGCCTACTCTTACGAAAAGCAGAACAGGATTTAGCGTGTGTGCAAGATGTTATGCATGTGTTCGCACACGGGGCCTCGGTATATAGTCCCATCCGAAGGACTTTTGGGGAGGAGAGTGGAGTCAGCACTGATGTTAACCCAGGGGAAAAATCACCTCGAACGGGAATGGAACCCGGGTCGTCAAATTGCCAGCGCAATGTTCTGACCACTGGGCTATCCCGTCCCCATAACACATGGAGATAGGCCGACATTTTATGGGGGTACACTTTCTGCAACATGAATATTCTTCTTTGCATCAGGCTTATGTCAATGCCGAGGATGCAGGTGTTTTAGGGGGGGGGGGGGGGGGGCACTTCATGCCGTATGTTATGACGACAGGTGTTTATGGGAGAACACTTTATAACGTATGTTATGACGACAGGTGTTTATAGGAGAACACTTTATAACGTATGTTATGACGACAGGTGTTTTATGGTAGAACACTTTATACCGTATGCTGTGAAGACAGGTGTTTATATGAGAACACTTTATACCGTATGCTGTGAAGACAGGTGTTTTATAGGAGAAAACTTTACGACATATGAAATTCTTCTTCGCTGCAGGCTCCCATCGTGGTTGTAGGAACAGGTGTTTTATGGGAATAGGCTTTATGCCGTATGCTGTAAAGACAGGTGTTTTATAAGAGAGCGTTTTATACTGTATGCTATGACGACAGGTGTTTTTTGGGGGAACACTTTATGCTGTATGAAATTCTTCTTGGCTGCAGGCACACGTCATGGTTATAGGGACAGGTGTTTTATGGATTACGACAGGTGTTTTATAGGAGGACACTTTATATCGTATGTTATGAGGACAGGTGTTTGATGGCAGAACACTTTATAGGGTAGGAAGTTCCTCTCTGCTGCAGGCTCATAGGATGGCTTCATTATGTGGAAACCCAATTGTTCCAGACTGAGTTTTCTGCTGCCAGAGTGGTATGCAGAGCACGGCACACCGCTTTTCTGCTTCACCTGACCCGCTTTCTGCACCCATCTGTCTGTCTCCCTAGCTCTGTCTGTCTGTCTGTCTCTCTGTGTCACCTAATCTTTGACTGCCTGTCTCTCTGCCTGTCTGTCTGTCTCTATGCCCGTCTGTCTGTCTGTCTGTTTGTCTGTCTCTTTGTGTCACCCAATCTTTGACTGTCTGTCTGTCCGCCTGTTAGTCTATCTGTCTATTTGTGTCTTCAAATCTTTGTCTCTCTGTCCATCTGTCTTGTCTGTCTTCAACCTTTGCCTACCTCTCAGTCTGTCTGTGTTTCTCTGTCTGTCTGTTTGTTTGCCTGTCTCTGTCTGTCTCTCAACATAGCAGCAATTTTAGTGTAGGCCTAGTCTGTGTCTCTCTGTATGTCTGTCTTTCTGCCTGTCTCTGTCTGTATCTGTCTCTCAACATAACATTTTAGCGTGGACCTTGGCAATTAGCTGACATCAATAACTGACACAGCTTTTGGCCTGAGCCAGCGTTGGTTTACTTATTTCAAGAGGAAAAACTAATAGACCATGATCTAGGAGAGGGAAACCTCCCCCCCCCCTGGGGGGGATTTTTGACTTTGTTTTTCTGAAAGCTTATGATGTTGGTAGAAACATTTGACATGTTACCCTCTGGGATACAGGTTATTTCAGGAGTGAGAGGTGTATCAACAGTGCATTTTCCCCTCTTTGCGCCCTATATTTAGGTTTTTAGGGTAGGGATGTTCACGCTGCGATTATTGCACAAAATCTGGCTTAACTTCTCATAATTTTATTGTGAATAGCATCTAGTATAATTTTCCCAATTATATAGGCACAGTTTTTTGCTGACCTATTTAAAAAAAAAATACAGTGATGACTTTAATGCGCGGCCGTCCGAACCGCACGCAGCTGAAATCTGTCTTACCACTCAACCACAGCCGAGTGCTGTTCCGTTCTCTCCACCATCAGTTGAGCGGCACTTTCTCATCTCACGCCTTGTGTGTCCGGTGCCAGAAATGTATCCAACTATCAGTATGTTCCACAAAGTATGCACAAATAAGTCTAGATCAAGATGTTATTATTGATCAGAGAATGTCTGTAACACACAGTAAGTACTGCAACAGCCATAAGTATCATTAACGAAGAGGATGTGTTAACCACAGTGCTTTGAGTCTATGATTTTTTTTAGTTTCTTTTTTTTTCCTCAAGAAATTACACATAATATGCAGATCAGTCGCGCGCATGTGCACGCGTGTAACACACACACACACACACACACAACACACACACACACACACACACACACACACACACACACACACACCACAGCACATTCAAGTGACACACGATAACATACATCTAAAAATAGAACAAGGCGTGGTCATAATTCGTTGTTCTTTTCAGTTCCGCGTCCTCCACCATAAACGTTGGGGATAAGGCAAACTGTTGAGTAGTGCTTTTAGTATCCATTTTAACCATCATGTTTAAGGTCATTTTATTTTATTTATTTTTATTTTTATTTTATTCTTTTATATCGAGGATAATGGAATAAGCACTCATGTGCTTTTTTCATCCAGTCCCCGTGTGTATGCAGTTGTGTAAATATTTTCATCTGTTCCCACCCGCACACAATGGCCTACTCTTACGAAAAGCGGAACATGATTTAACGTGTGCGTAAGACGTTCTGGGTACGTTCGCACACGGGGCCTCGGTTTACAGTCTCATCCGAAAGACTTTTGAGGAGAGTGGAGTCATTGGCAAGTGTGCAGTCTCTCACTGAAAGTGTATTTCATCTTCCCCATGTGACGTTTCCTGTATAAAATGAACATTTCAACATGGCAGATGAACATCCAGTTATCTTCAAAAGTACATTTAAGTGCAAAAGAAAAACTTCCAGGGGTGGGAGAACTTGTATAACTCATTTCCAAAATAACAGAAAAGACTGTAACTCCACTAACTGAAGAAAGCACAAAAAAAACTATTTAAAAGTCTCTTCACTTGAGACGTTCTTCAGACGTGGCATGTCATAGACTAGATGAGATTTGTAATTATATTCCAGGAGACCTTGACTTTACACGCCATGGTTATCACAGAAGCTGTTATGCACAGTTTACAAGTGTGAAATTTGCCAGGAAAAGGGTGCATGAGACAGGTAGTGAAGAGGTTGCAGGACCATCAAAACCTAAAGGACTGTCACTACTTCAGGCCCATTGCTTCCAAAAGACAGTTGCATTTTTTGCAAGAAGAAATTCAAAAAGAAAGTTTCAAAAGGGGTTCCATGTTTTGGAAAACTTGTAAAATGTATCACCAAGACAGCAGAACAGTCTATAAAGGATGCAGCCAAAACTAAACAAGATGACATTTTCACTCATTATCAAGATACAGATCTTGTAGTACGTGAAGCTCACTATCAGAAGGTTGTAGAAAAGACTATCTGAGATGTGAAGACAGGCATGCTGAAACATCAACAGACCAGAAAACTACTGAGCGGCTACAGGCACACGAGAGGGCATTTGAGTACATATGCGAGTATGATGAAAATGCAATAATCAGAGGTTCACAGGTGGAGAGAATGACCATGCTAGGTGAGAAGTACTGTGAATACGTGCAACAACATTCTCCTGACTTCTACAACCCAGGATACAAGACTTACAAACTGAAAGAAAAAAATAATGAAACATTTTGGCTTCAGAATTCAATTCTGGGCTCCGAACCACCGCAGTGATCTTGTTTATTGTGATGAACTTGCCCAGGGTCAGGCAGCTGAGACAGCATTTGTGTCAGCAGCTTCAGAAGAAAGACGTCTTGAGGAATCTGCATATGTTCTTCGCCGATACATTATGGATGCTTTCAGGGCAACACCTGATATGCCATGGCTTCCTTCTGCAGAATTTCTTCAGTCTGATGCTGTTAAACCTCCAGATATTTTCAAAGACTTTCTAAAAAACTGCTATCTGGAAAGAGTAGTTCTATGGCGCAACCCAAAACCACCAGATTGGCATCCTTAACTGCCCAGGACATATGCTAATCTGTGACAGGAAGGAAGTGGAAAATGCCTAAACATGTTTTGCTTGGAATGTCTGTCAGACATGTAACTGGCAGCTCTGAAATCATAAGTCTGTTGAATAGGTTTGGTCATGTTGCTGGATACAAAACCATTGTGCGACTTGAGACTGCTATGGCTAATTTTTTACTTCAGTGCGCAAGTCTTCTTCCTTCAACAGTGAGTTTGACAGAGAACAAGGTTATCCATTTTTGCTGGGATAACTTTGACCTGAACGAAGAAACTCCATCAGGAGCCAACACCACCCACTCCACTCATGGCATTGTCATTCAAGAGGTTACTGGGGACACAATGCCTGACACTTTTCTGTCTCAGACAGAACCTCCTCCTCATTATCAGGACCGCCAGTGCTCAGTGCAGTATGAGCCACATGATGTTCCTCCATGCTTTGCAAAAGTAAAGGCAGAACCTGAGTTGGATGTTGTGGAAACTCATTTCTCAAACACAGAGGCAGTCTACAAAGCTCAACTTGCTGATTTTGTGTGTGTTTTTTTCTCCAGATTCCAGGCCACAAATGGAAGTCAACTTGTCCCTGGATGGGGAGGGTGGGTATCACTCACAGGAGAAGGGACAGAAAAGAAGCAGTCTACTCTGGACTATATGGCACCCATCCACCACCCTGTCACTGAACATGATAATAATAATAATGATAATATTGATAAATAATAATAATAATAATAATAATAATAATAATAATAATAATAATAATAAAATAATAATAATACATGGAACTTGTATAGCGCTATATCTTGTAAAAACAAATCAAAGCCTTGCATTCGACCTACACAACACACAAGCAATCAACAGCAATTTACAGTTTTAACAAATTCGAATGTACACTCACTCGCATGCACACACACACACACACACACACACACACACACACACACACACACACACACACACACACACACACACACGCACGCACGCACGCACGCAGCATGCGCGCGCACACACACACCTATAAACGTTATACACTTTGGCAGGTAGATGTTGAAGGCAGGACAGGATTGTACGGCGTTTTCATTTCAATTTTCTGTTTTATTTTTAAAATATGGGACAGGCGTTCCTTGCGCAGTGGTGACATTAACATATGTTGATAGCCTGTTTAATACCCTTTATTTTGGTACCAAATTTGATATGAATGTGTAAGAATATATTTATATAAATAATGTAAATTAACCTCACCCCCTAAATATTTGCCTTCTGAAGGGTTACCATATTGAATTGCTTGTATATCCTGAAATAACCTGGTTACATGAGGGTAACATATACCATAAAACGTTAAAATAAACAAAGTTTCAGAAAAATGCACCCATAAATCCCCCCCAGGGGGGGGGAGGGGGTCTATGGAGGGACCAAGGTCTATAAATCCGAAAGGCTGGCTCCTGACCTTTTTCCCTTATCCGAAATGTGTGTGTGTGTGTGTGTGTGTGTGTGTGTGTGTGTGTGTGTGTGTGTGTGTGTGTGTGTGTGTGTGTGTGTGTGTGTGTGTGTGTGTGTTTGTGTGTGCGTGCGCGTGCGTGCGTGCGTGAGTGCGTGTGTGTGTAAGCTTTAAAAGATAATTTTGTTAATTCATGGTTAGAAGAGTTGCAAAGAAGTAATAAATGCATATTTTATTGTAATTTAAAAAATGTTTTAACAGGGAAAAGTACATTAGTGATTTGCCTTATAACAATATGATTTTATTATTTAGATTCAGGTGTATTATTTATTCATTGTCGATTGAAACAGAACGAGGCAATGGCATTCAGCGCGAAATCATCTTTGTAAACAATGTAACATGAACACGATAAGAGATGAGTTTCACTTTATAATGAAATGTCCAAATTTTCTGAGCTTCCGAACATCTGTCTCCAAGATCGATGTTCACATTTTGTAATTTGTTTTCTTCTAACAAACAAAGTTATTAAAACAGCAAATTTATGAGAGCAAATTTTTTGCACGACATTGTTGAAAAGGTTGATTACAGTTTTATTTCTGTCACATGCAGTGTTGTAAATGTTTTTGTTAATGCAAATTATATATGTTACAGTTGATTCTGTTGACTGAAACCCTCCATGCTCCAAGAGGGGTAAAAGGCTAATTAAATCTTGACTTTTGTGGAATGAATTGAAAAGAAAACAGACAACTATTGCACAAAATGTAATGTAATTACCTTTCTGGACACAAAGGGATTTTCATTACTTTTTATTTTGTATCTTCCTCAATACAATTATTTCAAAAGAGATCATATTACAACAGTATGCCAACTACCCAAGCAAGTGTAAAGACATTACAACATTTTTTGGTCAACAAGAGAAGAACAAAACTCATAGAAACATGGCTAAATTTATTATTAGTGTTATTTAAACGGAAAGACCACATTAGTATAAGGTATATATTTTTTACACCGAAAGATCTAGGTTTTCGTCCTTGCGCACAAAGTTGAAGCTACTGGGATCGAACTATAAGAAGGTAAAGGCATCCCATAACCTAGGCGGTCATATGGGAGTGAGACATCAGAGACTTCACGATGCATACAGCAATTTCAGCTACTGGCTATGGGATTGTGTCCTCATTGTTTGTACACTCCCCCACAGTCCTAAAAAGTGCCAGTAAAACTCCATTAACCAAGAAACATGACGTCATCTTTCAGAAGGTTTACCTGATTGTTTATGCACTCCCCCACAGTCATAAATAGAAGTGCCAGCAAAACTCCATTAACCAAGAAACATGAGGTCATCTTTCAGGAGGTTTACCCACCCACCAATCCCCTCCCTTCTCTCCCCACTGGTATGTTTTATAAAGCTCATTCACCATCTTCTGTGCTGTCAATCTTTCACACAGGAAAATGTCTGGTATTGAGACATCAGATTGTAGGTGTAGAGAAGCTATTTTACTGAAAATCATACAACCGGATTATCTCCTTTCTTTTTTTTCCTCGTCAATTTTTCTTGCCAGCGTGAGGTTCTTAAATCCTTGGGATGAGACTATAAACCGAGGCTTTGTGTCCGAACATACGCAGAACATTAAAAATGGCCACACTTTAAAACCGGTTCTGCTTTTCACAAAGAGTAGGCCATTGTGTGCCGATGAGAATGGAGGACAAAATTGACAAAACTGCATGCACACGGTGACTGTAAGTAAAATAAACAGCAGAAGAGTGCTTATATCCATTATCCTGGATATAAAAGAATAATGATAAGAAAACAGAGGTTCAGGAGACAGGCAGGGGAGGGGGGGTGTAGCCCTTTCCCTTCACTTTATTGTGGTGCAGTTTCAGGAGGGTTGTCTTTCACCTGGGTCTGTCTGCCCAGTGCAAAACTAGATTATATCTTAAAAATAACCCTAACAAACCAATTACAACAAGAAGAACCCCCCCCCCTCTCCTCCCACAGACAAGCAAACCCACAGAACATTCTATCAATCCCTGTGCTTTCTGCTCTTCTGTCCCGTCACCAGTTAAAACAAAGGCGAAAATAAAATAAAAGAGCCATTAAAAAAGATAACAGGAAGAAAAGAAAGATGCTACAAAGAATACAGAGAAAAAAGTAAGCAAAAAAAAAAAGAAAAAAAGAAAGCTGCAAACGAAAGTGCCATTCCCCAGTGCAAGCAAAACCAAAAAAAAAAGTGCAAGGACCACCATCAAAAACAACACACTTTTCAAGGTAAAGTTAGTCCTCCTCAAACCGTGGAGGGGTGAGGGGAGAGAGAGAGAGAGAGAGAGAGAGAGAGAGAGAGAGAGAGAGAGAGAGAGAGAGAGAGAGAGAGAGAGAGCAGTAAGTGGTTTGTGGGGGGATAGCTCAGTGGTCAGAGCACTCCCTTTCAAAAAGCTAAGGTGAGCGTGGTTACCAAGT
Organism: Stramonita haemastoma; assembly: GCA_030674155.1. Taxonomy (NCBI): domain Eukaryota; kingdom Metazoa; phylum Mollusca; class Gastropoda; order Neogastropoda; family Muricidae; genus Stramonita; species Stramonita haemastoma. The sequence goes on along the minus strand of CM060325.1, from coordinate 4,425,714 downwards.
GGGATGGGTGACCGTTTGCGCGCCTTGGCTTCAGTACAGTCCCCCAGTTCACCCAGCTGTAAGTGCGTACCTGGCCTCTTTAGGGTCAAGGGAGATAAAGGTGCAAGAGAGAGGAGATGGGCACCACCGCCCTCAATGTGTTGGCTTCTAGAGAAGCTGAGGTTTCTGACACCTGACTCTCCAACAATGGCATAGGTTATGGGACACCTTTACTTTTTTTATTTAATGCACTCACATCCTGTCGTCTGAGCCTTGTCTGTGTTAAAGAACAAAAAAGACTTTAGTGACCAATCCGTTCAAAGGAAAAGAAACCTACAGAACATTCTATCGATTCCAGTGCGTACTCAAAACTCAATCCTTCAACATTGTCATGAAAGAGACAGACAGAAGCAAACCAAACTACAGCGACAAAATCACAGTCAGTCAGAGAGATGTAGACATCCTTCAGTCAGTCTCGGAAGACTATGGAGTTGCGTTAGAAAATAGCTGGGTCAATCCTATTCTCAACTTCATCAATGTTGCTTGCACATAAGATTGGAGAAAAAAAATCTCTGTAAACGAATCATTCAGCGCCTACATAATTTTCACGTTGTTCTTGATCGGATTTCGCTGTAAGGATGGAACATAAATCTAATATCTTGCAACTCAGAAAATGCCTTAAAAAAAAGGAGAAGCTGGGCTGTAAAGGCGACCTTAACGAAAATACTTCCAGACTTTGATTTTTTTAATTTATTTGTTACCACTTTCTGTCACAGCAGATTTCTCTGCATGAAATTCGGGCTGCTCTTCCAGGGAAGAGCGCGTCGCCACAAGTGCAGTGCCACCTATTATTTTTTTTTCTGTCTGCAACTGTATTAGTTTCCCTACCAGAGTGGCTTTTTTCTACATCATTTTGCCAGGAACAGCCCTCTTGTTGTCGTGGGGTTCTTTTACGTGCGCTAAATAATGATGTGTAACACACAGGGGACCTCGGTTTAGCGTCATCCGAAATACTCATCCTTAGTGACAGGAAAACTGTGAGATAATTAGATAAGCTTAATGTGCTGTGCAAAGCCCCGAATCCAAACCGCAGGGTGCTAGCCTAATGCACAGACATGTCTGTAATTAGCACGTGTTGCGATTTTTTGCCGGAGGAAGGAAGCAATATCATCTTTCTCCTAATCATGCACAAAGCAGAATAGCATGTTGACTTTAGCGCTGTCACCTTTTTTTTTTAATCAACAAACAGCACGATTGCGTTTGCTCTCTATTTCTCTCTGTTTGTCTGTTTGTCTGCTGTCTGTCTGTCTGTCTGTCTGTCTGTCTGTCTGTCTGTATATATGTCTGTCTTTCTCTCTCTCTCTGTACATATATATATATCTATATCTATTTCTCTTTCTCCCCCCCCCTCTCTCTTTCTTTTCCCCCATCTTCCTCCCTCTCTCTCTTTCTACCCCCCCCCCCATCTCTCTCTCTTTCTTTCTCTCTCTCTCATACACACAGACAGAGACACACAGACAGAGACACACAGACAGAGACACACAGACACAGACACAAACACACACACAGAGACACACAGACAGAGACACACAGACAGAGACACACAGACAGAGACACACACAGACAGAGACAGAGACACAGACACACAGACACACAGACACACACACAGACACAGACACAGACAGACACAGACACACACAGACACACAGACACACAGACACACAGACACACAGACACACAGACACACAGACACACACACACACACACACACACACACACACACACACATGGAAACCTTGTCGCGGACTCAATCTTTTATGAAGAAGAAAGCGAAAGACAGTGTATGTTTATTGTGGCCCCCTTCTTCTTTCCCCTGTTTGCAGTGGGCAAAAATGTTCCACAATAACGGATCTGAATCTGAATTTAATCCCATCAACCATGACGTGGAATTCATGCCATGGCGATAATTTGGGATGTAGTAATTATACTTTTTTTTCATAGTTAAAATGTGTGTTTTGTGTCCAGTCCCCTTCCGTACTGTACTCTTGTGAATGGGTTTCAAAAGCTTAACACAATAAAATACCCCCCCCT
>CM060325.1:4406144-4411144 GCA_030674155.1 Stramonita haemastoma | reverse complement strand
CAAACGGATAGACAGGGACATGCAGGCATACAAAAAAAACGGACAGGCAGACAGACAAACGGACAGGCAGACAGACAAACGGACAAGCAGACAGACAAACAGACAGACAGACAGGGACATGCAGGCATACAAAGAAACGGACAGGCAGGCAGACAAACGGACAAGCAGACAGACAAATTGACAGACAGACAGGGACATGCAGGCATACAAAGAAACGGACAGGCGGGCAGACAAACGGACAGGCAGACAGACAAACGGACAGACAGACAGGGATAGACAGACAGACAGACAGAAAATTTTAATGACACGCAGGAGCAGGAAATGAAACGGCAAAAGAGAGCAGGGGAAGCTACTGTGTGTTGTTTCCAGTTTGGTTATTGACAATGCAAGGTAGAAATAAGAAGAAAGAGAAGAACAAGGATTGACAATGCAAGGTAGAAATAAGAAGAAACAGAACAAAGATTGACAATGCAAGGTAGAAATAAGAAGAAAGAGAAGAACAAGGATTGACAATGCAAGGTAGAAATAAGAAGAAACAGAACAAAGATTGACAATGCAAGGCAGAAATAAGAAGAAAGAGAAGAACAAGGATTGACAATGCAAGGTAGAAATAAGAAGAAACAGAACAAAGATTGACAATGCAAGGTAGAAATAAGAAGAAACAGAACAAAGATTGACAATGCAAGGTAGAAATAAGAAGAAACAGAACAAGGATTGACAATACAAGAAGACACAGCAAGAAACTGAAGGATTGAGAATGCAAAGAAGAAACAACAAGAAACGGAACAAGGATTTATTCATTTTTATTTATTTATTCTTTTATATCGAGGATAATGGGATAAGCAATCATGTGCTTTTTTTCATCCGGTCCCCGTGTATATGCAGTTTTGTAAATATTGTCATCTGTTACCACCTGCACACAATGGCCTACTCTTACAAAAAGCGGAACAGGATTTAATGTGTGCACAAGATGTTCTGCGTGAGTTCGCACACGGGGCCTCGGTTTATAGGCTCATCGATTGACAACGCAAGGCAGAAAGAACATATGTCGTTGTCTGCTTATTAAGCATATTTATTGAATCAACACTGTTTAAACCGAAACAAGAGGAAGCGGAAGACCAGGGATAGCACACAGCGGAAACAGGAAGGCGGATGTCTCATCTCCAATGCAACACATCCACTTCCCTTTTTGCCCCCGGAAATGATCAGCAGTGGGTGGATTCCAACGGAAACATCCACACCTGCCTTCTGCCATGTTTCCCACCCTAACTGCCATCTTTTCCTGTTTGGTGTTAATTAGCAAAAAAGAAAGGTGTGAGTGTGTGTGTGGGGGGGGGGGGGAGGGGGGGCGGGGGTGACAGTTGTCTCTTAATGATCATAGTGGATTCAAATGAACCCCTGTTCTGGTTCTCGTTTCTAGGAAACCGATGGCAACATTTTACAAAACTGCACACACGCATGGGATGGATATAAAAAGAGCACATAAGTGCTTATTCCATTATCCTGTAAATAAAAGATTTTTTTTCAAAACCGAGGTACAGTTTTCTTGCTTTATTATCAAGACATCTGTGCACACGAAAACAACAACAACAACAACCACCCAAAACTACACAGAGATTTTTGCATCTCAATGGATACATGCATGAAAACACATTCAAAACATACACATCTGCTTCAGAGAGCCAGGCACAGATTGAAGCACACACTTCGACCAACACCTACCTATGATAACAAGTTCCGCTGCTTTGCTCAACGCCTCAATTGATCAGTGGGACGGGATAGCCTGGTGGTCAGAGTGATGCGCTCGTGATCTGCTGACCCGGGTTCCAATCTCGTTCAAGAGGATTTTTCCTCTAGAGTTAACATCAGTAAGGACTCCATTCTCCCCAAAAGTCCTTCGGGTGAGACTATAAACCGAGGTCCCGTGTGCGAACGCATGCAGAACATCTTGTGCACACATTGACTTCGGGGCCATACCAACCTTTACCCCTAGAGGGTTATTCTGTTTGATGGCAGTTCAGAAAATATGAAATATGGAGAAAACTGTGGAGAGGAAGCACAAGAGGTGGGGGGGGGGAGTATAAACAGGACTGTTAGGACAGGGAAAGGAACTGTTAGCCCCAATACTTCAAAATGACGGTCACGATACTGAAAACTCCTCTGAAACCCTGACAAGTTACTTTGCACTTGAGTTAAAACCTGCGTTACAAATGACCGTCAAACCCACCACCACCACCACCACCACCACCACCACCACCACCAATAACAACAACAATGAAACTGCCGCTTAGTTAAACTCTACTCCACGTTTGTTTTTCTTAGCCAATTTTTTTTTAATGAAAAATTTGCAGCTGCCCCTCCCTCCCTCCCTCTCCTCATCTCTCTACTACCCTCCCCCATTTCCTCACCAAAAATCTCTCCAGCAAAGACTATATAATCGTCTGCTGTTTAACTTTAGCATCAGGGTAACTCAAACTTGGCCAAGAGAAGGCGTGTACATTTTGCTGAACTTCTGAAGAAACGAGTCACGACTGTTCCTGACTGCAAAAAAAGGGGCCGCCTCAATGAGGTGGGCAGCAAACAGCTATCTGGGATGTAGTCTGTTATCCGCCCTCACAAAAGGCTTGCACACAATACCCCCCTCCTCCTTCCCCCTGTTATTTCAGAACCATTTCGGCTGAGGTTTGTTTCCAACTTTGCAACAGTCTTCTTCACAAAATGCCAGAGTCCCCTAATCATTGTCCCTAGCTAATGAACATCAACAAGTACCAAGCCCCTAAATATAATGGCAGTATGTGTGTGTTTACTGTATAAACATTCTTCGTTGCTTTGATTATTTTTTTTTAATTGCTGCAGTACTCTGTGTGGTTGTTTGGGTTGTCCGTATTCTGTGTGATTGTCTAGATGTCAGTGCTAGGTGTGATGATTGTCTCAAAGTCAGTGTTGTGTGGTGATTGTCGACATGTCACGTAGGGATCATTAGATGGAGAGAGAGAGAGAGAGAGAGAGAGAGAGAGAGAGGAGAGAGAGAGAGAGAGAGAGAGAGAGAGAGAGAGAGAGAGGAGAGAGAGAGAGAGAGAGAGAGAGGAGAGAGAGAGAGAGAGAGAGAGAGAGGAGAGAGAGAGAGAGAGAGAAGACAGACAGACATACAGACAGACAGACAGACAGACAGGCAGACAGACAGACAGACAGACAGACAGACAGAGACAGAGTAAGAGACAGAGACAGAGAGAGGGAGAGACAGAGTGAGAGAGAAATAAAGTAATAGTATAGATAGATAGATAGATAGATAGATAGATAGATAGATAGATAGATAGATAGATAGATAGATAGATAGATAGATAGATAGATAGATAGATGGATGGATGGATGGATGGATGGATGGATGGATGGATGGATGGATGGATGGATGGATGGATAGATAGATAGATAGATAGATAGATAGATAGATAGATAGATAGATAGATAGATAGATAGATAGATAGATAGACAGACAGAGGCAGAGACAGAGGCAGAGACAGAGGCAGAGAGGGAGAGAAAGAGAGGGAGAGAGGGAGAGAGACAAAGAGAGCTAAAGAAAGGGAGAGAAAGAGAGAGAGAGAAATCCAGAGAGAGAGACAAAGACAGAGACAGAGAGCACCCCAGAGGCTGTGCTGTATTGTAATACCCTGTATATCAAAACCTGAATCCATCCCTTACTAACTGCCTGATACAGAAAACTTACGAAAGCATTTTCAATGAAAACAAAAATCTGCTATTTCAACTGATCAGAAGGTTTTAGCTCTCAAATTGTTCTAGTCCCATGTGGCCATGTTGTAGCATGTCTCTTAGTCTGGAATGACATCCAAAATGATAATGTGTAAAAGTATTGCTAAAATGTTCCGGTCATATATTTTTTTGGGGTTCTCTCTTTATCCTGTCCGCTTTTGCGACTTCTGCCCTTTTAGTGTCTGTCCAGTCTGCTCAAAAACCAAGCAATGCCACTTTATGTCACCAGAAATCCTCTGCGCGAAATTCGGGCTGCTCTCCCCGGGGAGAGCGCGTCACCACATGTGCAACGCCTACCCATTATTTTTTTCATCAGGCATGGTGTCTAAACAGGACACCTGCGTGCATGGTGGTTTTTTAAAAATAATTTTGTCATCCGCTCCTACCGGCACACAATGGCCTGCTCTTCCGAAAGGCGGAACGGGATTTTAACGTGTGCGCAAGATGTTCTGCGTGCGTTCGCACACTGGGCCTCGGTTTCTAGTCTCATCCGAATGAAATACATAGCTATAGCTAAGACAAAGCGTACACAAAGTATGGCTAACTTACAGCTAAGCCACCATAGAGATTTTATGTTTATTTTTATTTATTCTTTCATTTCGAGGGAAAAGGAATAAGCACTCGTGTGATTCTTTGCATCCAGTCCCCGTGTATATGCAGTTTTGTCAGTTTTGTTATCTGTTCCCACGGGCAAACAATGGCCTACTCTTCCGAAAAGTGGAACGGATTTTAATGTGTGCCAAGATGTTTTACGTGCGTTCACACACGGTACGGGGCCTCGGTTTGTAGTCTCATCCGAAGGACTTTTTGGGGGGGCGGGGGAGTGGCGTCGGCACTGATGTTAACTCAAGAGAAAAAAATCATCTTGATCAAGATTCGAACCCGGGTCAGCAGATCACTAGCGCAATGCGCATCACTCTAACCAGCAGGTTATCCATCCCCTCAACTGAAACTAAACAAAAGCTGAACAAAATTAAAGTTGAATTAACGCTATACAAAACTTAACCCAAACTGAGTTATAGCCGATTTAAAGCTAAAAAATACAAAACCTTTATAATATTATCAAACAAAAAGCTAAACCAAATGTAGAAATGGAATTCTTTTTATTATAACGATTGGTGTTCTGACACTAGTGATACCCTTTTGCAGCACAACATTGGACAGACTTTAAAAATAGCTATCTCTAAAGATGCGTTCTCTGGCACTAGTGATAACTCTTTAATTCGCAGCAC
>CM060325.1:4398644-4401144 GCA_030674155.1 Stramonita haemastoma | reverse complement strand
CTTTCACTATTCTGTACATGACTCTCACAATTTCGCCAGCAAAAATCAATCAACCTTTCACGAAACTGTCGAAAAAAACCACTAACATCTCCAACTTCTTAATTTAACACACACGTAACCAAAACCAAACAGGAAGAGTACAGGAACTTACACATGAATTACAGAGGTATAAATGGGACATAGTAGGGCTTGCGGAAGTCAGATGGATTGGCTTTGGAGAAACAACCACGCAAGACGGCCACAAAATATGGTACAGCGGAGAAGAAAAACTACATCAACATGGAGTAGGCTTTATTGTCAGGAAAGAGATTGTGTCAAGCATCATCAGCTGCACACCAGTATCCAGCAGACTCATCTCAATCAGAGTTTCTGCAAAACCCCAGAATCTCACCATCATCCAAGTGTATGCTCCAACATCTGACTACGATGACGATCAAATAGAAGAATTCTATGAAGAACTTGAAAACGTCATCTCCAAAACGCCCAAAAAAGACATCCTTATTGTGGAAGGCGACTGGAATGCTAAGGTGGGACCTGATGCCTATGACACCTGGGCAGGAACCACAGGACGATTTGGACTGGGAAAAACAAATGACAGAGGACAGCGGCTGCTGGAATTCGCAAAGAAGCACAAACTGACTTTGGCTAACACACTCCACCCTCACAAGCCATCCAGAACATCAACCTGGCACTCACCAAATGGTCTGATTCATAATCAAATTGATTACATTCTGTCACCCCAAAGATTCAAATCCAGCATAAACAAGGCAAACACAAGAACATTCCCAGGAGCTGACATTGGCAGTGACCACGACCTTGTACTTACCACCATCAGGCTGAAACTGAAAGCAAAACAACAGCCAAAAAGCCCACGCATAAGATTCGACCTGGAAAAACTGAAAGACCCAACAGTGGTTGAGATCTTCCAAGCCAACATTGGAGGAAAGTTCGCCGCACTCACAGCCATCGACAATGATGTGGACACATTGGCCAACAACATCAAAGAAGTGCTAACGACAGCAGCAGAAGAAACATTAGGAAGAAGCAGAACAAAGAAACAACCCTGGGTGACAAATGAGGTTCTTGACCTCTGCGACAAAAGAAGAGAACTTAAGAAACAAAAGTTCACAAGTCAAGAAGCTTACAAGAAGTACATGGATAGCCACAGAGAAGTGAGGAAAAAGATGAGAGAAGCCAAAGAAGCGTGGATAGAAGAACAATGCAACAACATCGAAGCTGGAATGACCAAGGGAAACAGCAAAACAGCTTACGACACTTTGAAAGCACTAACGAAAACCACACAGCCTAAAGCCTCTGTTATTGAAGACAAAGAAGGAAATCTTTTAACGGAAAACAATGCCATCCTCCAACGCTGGACAGAATACTGTGAGGGATTGTACAACTACCCACTACGCCCAGATACCAACATAGTTTCTGACAAACCCCTGAACACCAAGATAAAGACCCACCAATACTAAGGTGTGAAGTAGATGCAGCTATTAAACAATTGAAGAAGGGGAAGTCCCCTGGAATCGATAACATCCCAGCTGAACTCATAAAAAATGGAGGGAATGAAACAGCAAGGCGATTCACAGAACTTTGTCAGAAGATCCACGACACCAAAGAATGGCCAAAAGAATGGACACAGTCTCTTGTAATACCCCTGCCAAAGAAAGGAAACCTCAAACAATGCCAGAACTACAGAACCATCAGTCTCATAAGTCATCCTAGCAAGATCATGCTGCAGGTAGTCCTCAACAGACTGAAAAACCAAGCGGAAAAACACCTGGCAGAAGAACAAGCGGGCTTTAGACCAAAACACAGCACAATGGAACAAATTTTCAATCTGAGAATTCTGATAGAGAAGCATCTCCAACACCAAAAAGACTTGTACCACAATTTCATAGACTTCAAAAAGGCCTTTGACAGGGTATGGCATGACGGCCTCTGGCAAGTACTCAGGCACTTCAACATTGACAGCTGTCTAATTGAAGTCATCAAAGCTCTGTACGAGAACGCAGAAAGTGCAGTTTTTATGAATAATCACGTGGGCGAGTTCTTCAAGACCACGGTTGGGGTTCGCCAGGGCTGCCTTCTCTCACCTGTACTCTTCAACCTCTTCCTCGAAAACATCATGACAGAGACACTGCAAAACCACCACACTTCCATCTCCATTGGTGGAAGACCCCTTTGCAACCTCAGATTTGCAGATGACATTGACCTCATGGGCAGCAGCAAACAAGAACTGCAAATCCTCACAGACAATTTAACAGATCGAGCGAGCGCATACGGCATGGAGGTCAGTACAGAGAAATCAAAGATCATGGTCAACAGCGCGAGTAATGACATCACGGAAATAAAGATGAATGGAGAAACACTAGAAGAGGTGAGCCAATTCAAATACTTAGGCTCCATCCTAACAAAAGATGGCACATCAAACAATGAAGTGAAAGCTCGCATTGCAACAGCAACATCTGCTCTAGTCAGACTCGAGAAGATC
>CM060325.1:4386144-4393644 GCA_030674155.1 Stramonita haemastoma | reverse complement strand
TTTTGAATCGTGTTGTGTTTTCTTGTTTTTGTGTTCGACTGTGGTATTGCGTTTTATTGTATGGTATGATATTGTATTGAATCGTATTGAATCGTATTGAATCGTATTGAATTGTATGTATTGTATTGTATTGTATTGTATTGTATTGTATTGTATTGTATTGTATTGTATTGTATTGTATTGCATTGTATTGTATTGTATTGTATTGTATTGAATTGAATTGTATTGCGTTGAATTGTGTTGTTTTCTGTTGTATTGTATTGTATTGTATTGTATTGTATTGCATTGTAATGAATTGTATTGCGTTGAATTGTGTTGTTTTCTGTTTGTATTGTATTGTATTGTATTGTATTGTATTGTATTGTATTGTATTGTATTGTATTGATTGTATTGTTGAATTTGTATTGCGTTGAATTGTTGTTGTTTTCTTTGTATTGTATTAATTTCATCGTTGCATTGTTTTTCTTGTTTGTTTTTAACTGGTATAGTCTTGCATTGTATTTGTGTTGTATTGTTTTGTATTGTGTTTGCATTGCATTGTATTTGTGTTGTATTGTTTTGTATTGTGTTTGCATTGCATTGTATTTGTGTGTATTGTTTTGTATTGTGTTTGCATTGCATTGTATTTGTGTGTATTGTTTTGTATTGTGTTTGCATTGCATTGTATTTGTGTTGTATTGTTTTGTATTGTGTTTGCATTGCATTGTATTTGTGTTGTATTGTTTTGTATTGTGTTTGCATTGCATTGTATTTGTGTTGTATTGTTTTGTATTGTGTTTGCATTGCATTGTATTTGTGTGTATTGTTTTGTATTGTGTTTGCATTGCATTGTATTTGTGTTGTATTGTTTCTGTTATTGTGTTTGCATTGCATTGTATTTGTGTTGTATTGTTTTGTTTTGTGTTTGCATTGCATTGTATTTGTGTTGTATTGTTTTGTTTTGTGTTTGCATTGCATTGTATTTGTGTTAGTATTGTTTGTATTTGTTTGCATTGCATTGTATTTGTGTTGTATTGTTCTGTATTTGTTTGCATTGCATTGTATGTGTGTTGTATTGTTTTGTATTGTGTTTGCATTGCATTGTATGTTGTGTTGTATTGTTTTGTATTGTGTTTGCATTGCATTGTATTTGTGTTGTATTGTTTTGTATTGTGTTTGCATTGCATTGTATTTGTGTTGTATTGTTTTGGATTGTGTTTGCATTGCATTGTATTTGTGTAGTATTGTTTTGATGTGTTTGCATTGCATTGTATTTGTGTATGTATTGTTTTGTAATGTGTTTGCATTGCATTGTATTTGTGTTGTATTGTTTTGTATTGTGTTTGCATTGCATTGTATTTGTGTTGTATTGTTTTGTATTGTTTTTGCATTGCATTGTATTTTGTGTTGTATTGTTTTGTATTGTGTTTGCATTGCATTGTATTTGTGTTGTATTGTTTTGTATTGTGTTTGCATTGCATTGTATTTGTGTTATGTTTTGTATTGTGTTTGATGCATTGTATTGTGTTGTATTGTTTTTATTGTTTTGCATTGCATTGCATTTGTGTTCTATTGTTTTGTATTGTGTTTGCATTGCATTGGATTGTACCCTATCGTAGTGTGGTTTTTGGGGCATGGGGGGGGGAGGGAGGGGAGAGAGAGATGAGGGAGAGAGAGAGAGGGGGAGGGGAGAGGGGGAGGAGAGAGAGGAGAGAGAAAAAGAGAGAGAGGGGAGAGAGAGAGGGAAAAAGGAGGGGGGAGGGAGGGGAGAGGGAGGGAAAGATTTGATTTATTCTTTTTTTTTAAATTTGATTTTTTCTTTTTTTGATTTGATTTATTCTTTTATACGAGGATAATGGGATAAGCACTTTTTGTACTTTTTTTTTTCCACCAGTCCCCGTGTGTAGCAGTTTTGAAAATGTAAACTTTTCCCCCCCGGCCCCCCGATGGCTCCTCTTCCCGGGCGGAATAGGATTTAAGGGGGGGCCCCCAAGATGTTCCCCCGGGGCTTTCCCCAGGGGGGGGCCTGGGTTTTAAATTTTTCCCCCCCCAAAAGGACTCTTTTTTTCCCCTTCGGAAGAGAGAGGAGGGGAGAGAGAGAGAAAAAAGGAGAGATGAGAGAGAGAGGGGGGTTGGGAGGGGAGGAGAGGGGGGGGGGAAAGGGGCCAAAAGGGAAAAGGGGAAAGGGGAAGAAGGGAGGGACAGGGACAGACAGACAGAGGACAGACAGCAGACCCCCCGAACAGGCCCCCCCAAAAGAAGAAAAAGAAAAAGAAGAAAAAGAAGAGGCGTGAGAGAGAGGGAGGGGGGGGGGAAAAGAGAGAGGGGGGAGAGGAGAGGAGGGAAGAGGGAGAGAGAGAGGGGAGAGAGAGAGGGGAGAGAGAGCGGGTATTTCTAGTGTGTGGGGGGAAACCCCCACAAACAGGTACATGTATTACACGGGTTTTTTTGCAACACCGGGTTTTTATCCCCCAAAAAAATTAATGCCCAAAAAACCCCTAACCCGGCCCACCTGTATGAAGTCTTTCCCCCTGGTTTACCCCCAACCAAAATTTTTGGGGGTTATGGTACCCCCAAACCCTGCCCTTATAAATTTAGCTTTCATTGTAAAAAGGGGGTTTTTTGGGGTGCGTTCCCCTTTTTAAACATTTAGGGCCCCCCTTAAACTGTGCCCGCTTGTTTCCCCCTACCCCCCCTTTTTTTAATCACTGAAACAAAAAAAATTGTACACTGGATGAAAATTTAGCGGGTTAAACTTTTTAAAAAGGGGAAAATTCCCCTTATAGGCAATTTTTACCCCGACTTCAGGGAAAATTTGTCAAGGTAAGGGCAGTACCTAAAAACCCCTGAAAGAAACCGTGTTGTCTCCCCCAACAGTTTTACCCCCCCAATTTTCCCGCGTTTTACCCCCTAAAAAAACCCCTTTTTCCCAAAAATATCGCCTAAATATAACCCCCCCGCACCCCCCGCACGCAGGGGGGGCCCAAAAGGGACGGGACCTAAGTATACAAAAAACCCCAACCCCGAACAGAAAAAGACGGGGAAAAAACAATCAGAAGAAAAAACCAAAAAAGGGGGTAAAGGGGGGACGATAGACAAGAAAACAGGCAGCCCCCAAAACCGGGCCAGACAAAAAAAGGGGAAACGAAAGACAACGAGACAAAAGAGAACAAATTCTCGCGGGGGGGCAAATTTTGAAGTTTTTGTGATTTTTTTATTATAAACCTTTTCTCTCTCACGTCCCCCTTCGTTGCAGTTTTAAATTTTAAAAAAAGTCATTTTTTCCCCCCAAAGTATTGCCATTGATGGTTTAGGAATTTTTCAAAAACCGGGCTTAAAAAAAAGGGTTTTTTGTCCCCCCCTTAAAAAAACCCCGACGGAATTCCAAAATTTTTTTTGGTTTGTCACTTTTTGGGAAAAAAGGGTTTTTTTTTTTCCTTTCCCAAAAAACCTTTTAAAACCCAACCCGGTTTTTGTTTTAAAAAAATTTTTTTTTTTTGTTAAGGAAAAAACACCCCCCCCCCCCCCCCCCCCCCCCCCCCCCCCCTTTAAATAATTTTTTTAAAATTTTGGGGGGTTTTTAATTTTTTTTTTCAATTATAAAACTTTTTTTTAAAAAAAAAACAAAATTTTTTGTTTTAAATTTTTTTTCATTTAATAGGAAGAAAGATTTTTTATTTTATTTTTTATTTTATTTTTTTGGGGAACAACCAACCCCTTTTGGTTCCAAAAGGGGGGGGGTCCAACCAAAAAAAAATGACAAAAAAAAAAAGGTTTTTTTTTTTGCAAAGGAAAAAATAAACCCCTTTGAAAATGCAAAATTTCCCCTTTTTTTTGACCCCAAAATTTTTTAAGAAAATTTTAAAATTGTAATTTTTTTGGGTTTTTTTTTTTTTTTTGTTTTTCATTTTAAAAAAAAGAGGGCCTGGGGAGGGGGGGGGCCCCCCCCCCCCCCCCCCCCCCCCCCCCCCCCTACAATTTATTTTAATATATATATATATATATAAAAAAAACAAAAATTTATATTTTTATAAAAATAAAATATTATTTGGGGTTCTTTTCGTAATTTTTTTTCCCCTGTTTTAAAAAAACCCCCCAAAAACCCCCCCTTTTCATGAGAGGGGTGGGGTGATGCTTTTTTTTAAAAAAAAAGAAATTTTTTAATTTTTTAAATTTTAAAAATTTCCCCCTTTGGGGTTTTTATTTTTTTTTTGTTACACTTTTTGTTCTTTACAAAAGTTAAGTTGTTTTTCCCCCGATATCATTTATCATTGTTACATTTCGTTTTTCCCCCCCAAATTTTTTAAAAATCACATTGAAATTCCCTTTTTTCCCCCCGGGTCATTTTTGGGAAAATTTTCTTTATGAATATAAAAGCCCCCCCCCTTTTCCAAAGAGGAAACAAAAAAACCCATTTTGAATGTGTGTGTGTGTGTGGGGGGTTGTGTGTGTGGGGGGTGGGGGGGGAGTGTGTGTTTTTTAGGTGCTTTTTGTTTTGTTTTTTGTGATTTTTTTGGGGTTTTTGGTACGTGGGTGTGGGGTTTTGGGGGTGTTTTTGGTTTATTGTGTGGTGTGTGGGTGTGTGTTGCTGTGTGTGTGTGTGGGGTGCGTGTGTGTGTATGTGTGTGTGTGGTGGGGGGGGGCGCACCCTAAGGTTCCCTACTGAAGCTTTTTTCTTTAGGTTTTGTTTTTTAAAGTTTGCAGCTTTTGTTTTCTGAACGACATGGGTTTTTCTGTGGTTGATTCGGTTGTACTTTAAAAGACGGTAATCGCCAACGAAAGTGAGCTAAAAAACAAAAAGGGAAAGAGACAGGGAGCGAATGAAACAAATAATTTATCCTCGAAGTCGGAATGAGTCCCAAAAATTTGGGGGCTGGGGGGAAGAAAAAAAGGGGAAAAAAAAAAAAAACCCTTGAATTGGGAAAAAATACCGGCCAAAAAAAAACTTTTTGATTTGGGGAAAATTTTTTTTAAAATTTTTTTCCCCAAAAAAAGGTTTTTTCTGCAAAAAAAGGAAGGAAAAAAAGGAAACAAAATTGGCTTTTTGAGACTTGAATTAAAAATTTCTTCGAGATTAATTAAATTTGGGAATTTTAAAAAATTTTTTAAAAAAGGATTTTTTTGTTTTTAATTTTAAAATTTTTCCCAGCTTTTAAAAATTTTTTCTCAACGAAGAATTGGACCAGATTAAATGAAAAAGGATCCCGGCGGAATTGTTAAGGACTTTCAGATTAAAAAAAGGCCCAGCAAAAACCAAATTTTTAAAAAGCTTGAAAAAAAAACCTGCCCAAATTAAAAACCCCTCCAAAACCACCAACCAACCCTTTAAACAAAGGTTTCGGGGCAGAAAACAACAAAAGCGGCGGGAAAAAATTTACCCCCAAAACACACAAAAAAAAACCCAAAAAACAAAAAAAAAAAAAATTAAAAAAACCCCCCCACCCCACAACACAAAACCCACACCCCCCCCCCCCCCCCCCCCCCCCCCCCCCCCCCCCCCCCCCCCCCCCACACACAAACAACAAAACACACCCCAAAAACCCCACACCACCAAATTTCCCAACCCACCCCCCCACCAAAAACCCCCCCCCACAACACAAAAAAAAACCCACCCCCACAAAACCACCCACCAAACACCCCACACACCCAAAAACACCCACAAAACCCCCCCCACCACCCAACCAAAAAACCCAAACAACACACACACAAAAACACACAAACAAACACACACCCACACAACACAACACCACACAAAAACACCACCCAACACAACACACAAACACAACAAATCACCACACACCCCACACACAAACACAAACCCCACAAACACACCCCAAAACACACAAAACAAAAACACAACACACCCCACAACCCACACCAACAAAAACACCAAACCCCACAACACCACACACCCACACCCCCACCACCAAAACCCCACACCCAACACAATACCACACACAACACACACATACAAAAACAAACAACCACATCACCAACACAACACACACACAACACCACCACACAACCCCAAAAAACACACACACACAAACACACAAAACACCCCACAAACAAACACCACACACCCCCACACACCAAACACACCCCCACACACACCACACACACACCCCACACAACACACACCCCACACACACACACCACAAAACAAGTTAACACAACTGGAAAAGAGGGATAAGAATGAGTGTTCCGGTACTCCAAAATTCCCTTGACATGAAAACTTTTTACTATAATTTAAAACTTTCTCCTGTTGAAAAAAGAGAAAGAAATGTGGGTGTTCAAAACCAAACCTCCCCTCCCCCTAGAAATAAAAAACCTGGAAACAAATAAAAAAAACACACAACCCAGCTAACAGTTAAACAGACAACAAACACAAAACAAAACAAACCACACACCACAACACACACCCACACACCCACACACACACACACACCACAAAACACACAACACACAAACCAGCTAAAGTTAAACCGAAACAAACAACAAAAAAACACTCAAACAACAACCCAGCTAAAGTTAACCAGAAACCCAAACAACACAATAACACACCAAACTCAAAACCAGCAACAGTTAAACCAGAAAAAAAAACAAAACAAAAAAAACAACAAGAGCTAATAGATAAAACAAAAAAACAAAACACCAAAACAGCTAAAGATACATCAAAACAAAAAAACAAAAAAAAAAAAACCCCACCACCCACACACAAACACACAAAAACAGCTAAAAAACAAACGAAACGAAAAAACAAATTCACACAAAACCACAGAATTGAGAGAGATTGAAATGCCTAAATAAGCAGCTTAGGAAAGAGAGAATGAAAACATACCAGGGGAAAAAAAGCCAAAACAAAACCATAATCATTATTACAGATGTACGCATAAATTTACATCAAATCGCATAATAGTGCGCACACACACACCCCAATACATGCACGCACACCACACACACACACACACACACACACACACACACACACACACCCACCACTCATCATCACTCTCTCTCACGCTACTCTTCTCACTCCCCTCTTCTCTCTCTCCCCCTCTCTCTCTCTCTCTCTCTACTCTCTCTCTCTCTCTCTCTCTCACACACACCACACATACAAACACACACACACACACACACCACCCAACACCACACCACACACACACACACCCACACACACACACACAACACACACACACACACAAGCTTGCAATTTGACGACCCCAGTACGATTCCCCTTTGAGGGGATTTTTCCTCTGGAGTTAACATGGTGCAGACTCCACTCTCCCCCCCCTCCCCCCCCCAAAAAAAAAGTCCTTGTATGACACTATAAACTAGGCCGGTGTGTGTATGAACGTAGGCAAAACACCTTACCCACACGTTAAATCCTGTTCCGCTCTTTGTAAATGTAGGCCATTGTGTGCCGGTGGGAACAGATGACAAGATTTACAAAACTGCATACACACGGGGATTGGATATAAAAAGCACACGCATGCTTATTCCTTCATCTTCAAAAATTAC
>CM060325.1:4376144-4381144 GCA_030674155.1 Stramonita haemastoma | reverse complement strand
TGTTATTTCAATTTGTTTTTATTTCTTTGTCTACTGATACATTCTTGCTTCATTATTTTTTTCCATTGCGTTTCAATGCTGCAAGAGATCTATCTTTTTTTGGTTTGACTTTATTTTTCTTTCCTCTGGCACAAAATCAATATCGGTTAGACTGGCTGTGCAAGGTATTTGCAAGAATGAATCAACCTGATAATTCCTGCCACTTTCTCTGTTTACTCTTTCTGTATGCCCAGCTATGCCCTATGTCGTACCTGTTTGTCCGTCCGTCTGCCTGTCTGTTTGCCTGTCTGTCTGTTTTCGTTATTCATAAACGGACAGTCAAAAGAAGCAATGGAAAAGGGATAGGTACATTAGCTACTGGTTATACTTCATGGGACTGTTGGTCTTATTGCTTGCAGATCAGGCCGAGGTGGGATGTGCTAGGCCTGACTTGTCAGGCGCTTAACAGCATCGCAAAGTATTTTTTTTAAAATTTTATTTATACCACTTTATGTCACAGCAGATTTCTCTGCGTGAAATTCGGGCTGCTCCCCCGGGGAGAGCACGTCGCCATAAGTGAAACTCCTACCTTTTTTTTGTTTCTTTTTCCTGTCTGTACTGTATTTTGTTTCCCTATCAGAGTGGCTTTTTTCTACAAAATTTTGCCAGGGACGACTCTCTTGTTGCCGTGGGTTCTTTTACGTGCGCTAAATAATGATGTGTAAACACAGGGACCTTGGTTTATCGTCTCATCCGAAAGACTCCCAGATCACCACTCATGGTCTAATGGATGAGGGGGAAAAGTTTCAAGCCCAAACGGGATTCAACCACCGCACACTTCGACCCGGACTTTTCTCTTTCTAGACAGGCGCGTTACCTCTAGACCACCGATCCGGGATGTGCTGGGCCTGACTTGTCAGGCCTTGACAGCAGCGCAAAGTATTTGTGGTCATATGCTGCACAATAGTTGCTGTCTACAGCCTTCAAGCGCCATTGGGCTTTATCACAGTTGTTGATTAACACTTTAATGCTGGGGACAACAACAAAGTGAAGTGCTGTATGATCAGTGGCTTTTCCACATGGAATTCCACTTTACAGCTTAGTTTTTAGTGATCGACTATGATTCTCTGACTAGGAGGTTTGACTTGCACAGTTCTTATGTGCTGCAGCCCTGGGGGCTAGTTGGCCTTTGGAGAACATCTCCAACGCTGACTGTCCTTATGCCCTCTTGGCCGAGAGAGTGGGGATGTACTGTGGGCAAGGCATCTCCACTATAATCAAATTTCTGCCCTGTTTCCGAAACAGCAGCTGCCTCTTCTGCTGCTTTGGAGGTCATCGTCGAACACGACGGACAAACAATCAACATAGTTGCTGTCTGATCGTTTGAAGAAGAAGACGATTGCTTGCAGATGACACAGCGCTACTCTCACACACTGTGGTAGGCCTGCAGACATTACTGGGCAAGCTAAAACAAAAAAAACAACTTAGCTGACAAACTACATAGGAACCTCACTCACTCTGACTCTCATCAAGACAGTGTTGGTTAATTGTCGAAGGGGTGGGGAGTGGGGGGTGAGGGTGGGGGTGTTGAATGTACAGATAGGAATATGTAATATTAAGTAGTAGTAGTAGTAGTAGTAGTGGTGGTAGAGAGAAGAAGAAGAATTAGTAGTAGTAGTAGTAGTAGTAGTAGCTAGCGCAGCAGCAGCAGCAGCAGCAGCAGCAGCAGCAGTAGTAGTAGTAGTAGTAGTAGTAGTAGTAGTAGTAGTAGTAGTAGTAGTAGTAGTAGTAGTAGTAGTAGTAGTAGTAATACCGTCCACCACCACCACCACCACCACACACCACCACCACACACACCACCAACAACAACAACACACAACATCTCCATCATCATCATCATCATCATCATCATCATCATCATCATCATCATCATCATCATCATCATCTATCATCATCTCACTACTACTACTACTACTACTACTACTACTACTACTACTACTACTATACTACTACTACTACTACTACTACTACTATATACACTAATACTTACACTACTACTATACATGGAATTGGTACAGCGTGAATCTAGCAAAACCAAACAAATCCTGTTGTATACATGGCTGTATCAGCCACAGCTTCTGTCAACAGGTTTTCTGCCCACATGTCTTGTTTCTTCTTCTTTTTCCTCTCCCTGCTTTTCTTCTGGGACTTGGCAGAGGGAGGGGGCGTTGTAGTCTGTTAGAGGCTTACTAGGCTGCCACATTCTCCCTTCAGAGGATGAAAGAAAAATGAAAAAAACTCAATGTACAATGCTAACAACCTGATTTTTTTTCAGTGAATAAAAAATTCAGTAAGTTAATGTATCGAAAATCAAGTTTTTAAAAATGAAATAAATAATTAAGAAAAACACACAAAACAGTCAAGTTAGAAACCAGTAAAAAAAAAAATATATTTAAGTAAAAAAAATAATTAAGAGAGAATAAAAAAGATATAGACAGATTAGTTGACAGGAAAGACACCAAGGAAAAATAAAGAAAAGAAAAGTCAGACTAGTTTCTTGACAGATAAAACCATGAAAAAAAGGAACAAGGGAAGGAAAACATAACATCACACGCTGCTTTGTATACATCCCCCCCCAAAAAAAAAAAAAAAAAAAAAAAAAGTAAAAGAAATTGGAAAAAAAATAGGTTGATTTGATGGAAGGAAAAAACAATAAGGAAAAAAGCACAAAAACACTATTTAAAAAAGCCTTTCATAAGACTGAACTGTTGACATGAAAAAGCTACCGAGAAAAAGAAGACAAAAACTTTTCAGACTGACTTGTTGACACAGAAAAAAACAAAGGAAAAAAGACAGAGGACAATGTTTCAGACGAAATTGTTGACAGGAAAAATAAAGGAGAAAAATACCCAAAAAACTTTCAGACTGACTTGTTGACAGGAACAAATACTGGAGAAAAAGGAAAAAATATTTCAGACTAGTTTGTTGACAAGAACAAGCAATGGAGAGAGAAAAACAGAGAAAAGCCTTTCAAACTAATTTGTTGACAGGAAAAAATGGGAAAAAAGACAGAAACAAACTTTAAGATTGACATGTTAAAGGAACAAACTGGAGAAAAAGGCAGAGAAAAGTTTCAGACTAGTTTGTTGACAAGAACAAGCAATGGAGAGGGGGAAAAAAACTGAGAAAAGCCTTTCAAACTAATTTGTTGACAGGAAAAAATAGCACAAAAGACACAAACTGGAGAAAAGGCAAAGAGAAATGTTACAGACTGCTTGTTGACAGAAAAAACAAAGGAGAAAAAGACAGAGGAAAACGTTTCAGACGAAATTGTTGACAGGAAAAATTGGTGATAAAGAGGAAAGCTTTTCAGACTGATTTGTTTGACAAGAATGTCAAATTGTTGACAGGACTAAACATTGAAGAAAACGACAGAGAAGAACGATGCAGACTGATTGTTGACAGGAAAAATAAGGAGAAAAAGACAACAATGAAAAAAGACTGACTTATTGACCGTGAAAAAAAAAACAGGAAAAAGACAGAGAATAACATTTCAGACTGATTGTAGACAGGAAAAATATTGAGGAAAAAAAACAAAAAACCTCTGGGCTGATTTGCTGACAGGAACAAGATAGAGAAAAAGACAGAGAGAAGCGTTTTTAACTGATTGTTGACAGAAAAATGGAGTGAAAGATGAAAAATATCCCTTTCAGACTTACTTGTTGACCGGGAAAAATAATCAAGAAATAGAGTGTGGCAGGGCGGTAATTAGATTACTTCCCTTGCGATCGGAGCTGCCAATCGCAGCGTCGTGGGTGTAACGTTTGGATCCACACCTGTGAATTGTGCGATGTTCTGTATCGTTGGGGGGTGGTCGAAAGCCGTCCTCTGCATGCACATTGCCCATAGTGGTAAAATGTAGTATTTATACAGCCTCTCTTTAGAGGCCACATTCCCACTGTCTGACCGTGCTGTCGTTGCCGAGAAGTTGTACAGAGTCGCAGCAGATCAAATATCTGCACTCTGTTACAAGAGAATAACATTTGTTTCAGACTGATTGCTGACAGGAAAAAAACAATGGTGAAAAAAACAGAGGAAAACATTCCAGTCTAATTTTTGACAGGATAAAGGGTATGGTCAAAAAGACAAAACAATCCTTCAGACTGAATTGTTGACAGGAAAAAATGGAGAAAAAGACACAAAAAACCCCACTTCACACCGATTTGTTGACAGGAACAACAACAAAGAAAAAGACCACAAAAAAAACCGTTTCAGACTGATTGTTGACAGGAAAAAAACCTATGAACAAAAAGACAGAGAAAAAAAGAGAACTTTTCAGACTGCTGCTTTGTTGACAAAAAAGAAAGAAAGAAATATAGCCGACATGCCTGCCTCAGGGGGGCAAACAGGAGGGGAAAACTCGATTAGAAAATGACGGGGAAAAGAACTGCAAGAAGACGACCATAATTGAAAGTTAAACAATCACACATGATAGAAGAAAATACGAAAAGGAGATAATAATATTTTCACCCCAGGGGAGCAGGACAGTAAGCGTGCGCGTGTGTGTGTGTGTGTGTGTGGTGGGGGGGGGGGTGGGGGGGTGTGTGTGTGTGTGTGTTGTGGTGTGGTGTGTGTGTGTGTGTGTGTGTTTGTGTGTGTGTGTGTTTGTGTGTTGTGTTGTGTGTGTTGTGTGTTGTGTGTGTTGTTTGTGTGTGTTGTGTGTGTTGTGTGTGTGTGTAGTTGTGTTTGTATGTGAGTATAATAAATGATGATAGTGTTGTTTGTGTGTTGTAGTGGTGTGTTGTGTTATGATTCAGTATTTTATTTTGAGGATATAACAAAAAGCACATGTCTTTTTACATCCTTCCCGTTTGTAAGCAGTTTGTAAATTTTGCCATCCGTTCCACGGCACACAATGGCCTAGTCTTCGAAAAGCGGAACAGATTTTAACGAGTGCACAGAGTGTGTGTGTGTGTGGTTGTATGGTGTGGTGTGGTGTGTGTGTGTTGTGGTGTGTGTGT
>CM060325.1:4356144-4368644 GCA_030674155.1 Stramonita haemastoma | reverse complement strand
TTTCTTCCTCCTTGGACAGTGCCTTGCAGTATTGTTTTTTGCAAGTCCTTTTGATCCTGTGACATGCCCGTACCATTTGTGACGCTCCACCACGAAATGAGTCGCTTAGCACATATTCCACTTTTTCGCTAGGAGCCATTAAAGGCAGGTGAGGGTGAGGTTCTCAATTTTGAGATTTTGATAGATCATAAAACTATAGCACTTATTCTACCTTGAAGTGAAATATCAAGGCATAATTTTATTTCCTTTTGTCTTTAAAGGTGCTTTGAAAATAGCAAAGCCCTCATTCTGACCACCTATTATGATGTTTAACTTGTCAATTTCTCATATTGACATTTCCGGCAGTCAATCATTTCAATTTGTGATAACTTTTGATAGAATTGTCCGATTTTCAATATGTTTTTTGTATTGTGTAGCCATTTCATTGCACATTAACAACATGTTAATAACTAAAAATTGACCTCTGGTGCAATGCGTCTCCTTATGTGGTGGAGCGTCACATTTAAGTTTACGCTTCTATACGATTGATAGAAGATTTTCGTAGGGCCCAATGGTTTGCTGGATTCTTTTATGCACGTCTTTGTTGCTTACGTGGTCTCTGTAGGAGATGCTAGCATCAAAAACAGGAGAAAGCCCCTTTGTAGCTGCTGTAGCTAGATCTCAGACTGAGGAAGAAAATTGCTTCACTGAGTTTTTACCCACGGTTCTATAGTGGAGAATGGGCAGGCTGGAACTGCTTCTGTAGTTCCCGCATCAAAGATGAAGAGATAACGCGCCTGTATAGAAAGTGAAAAGTCCGGGTCAGAGCGTGCGGTGGTTCGAATCTCGTTTGGGCCCAAAACATTTTCCTATCCATTAGACCATGAGAGGTGGTCTGGGTGCTAGTGTTTCGGCTGAGACGATTAAGTGAGGTCCCGTGTGTTACACATCATTGTCTAGCGCACATTTAAAAAAAATGCACGGCAACAAAAGAGTTGTCCCTGGCAAAATTTTGTAGAAAAAGCCACTCTGATAGGGAAACAGATACATTTGCAGACAGGAAAAGAAAAAAATAATGGATGGCGCTGCATTTGTGGCGACGCGCTCTCCCCGGGGAGAACAACCCGAGTTTCACGCAGAGAAATCTGCTGTGACATAAAGTGGTATAAATAAAATAAATAGATTAAATAGATAAAAGATAGAAAATTCTTTTCATTCAGGGAAAAATTTTGAGTGTGTCTTTACTGCAGAACTTAAGAGCTGTATTAATGACCTGGGTTTTTTTGGTATTAAATCTACCCATTGATTGGTTTCAGGTGTTTTTTATATTGATTATATTGCAACCAATAATAATATTTAGCACTAAGACAAGAGGAAAATTAATCATTTAGATTAGTCATCTTCTACACTTTTTTCCAATGCAAGGTAGTACCATTGTCTTTTGCTGGATTCCATCACAATGTGAACTTCATGGCACTGCTGCCTTCCCTGGTCATGTCCATACCTTTGTACGTATGTGAACGCAGACCATAACAGCAAACATTGAAAGAAGGATACAGGCCATGGAGATGAGATGCTTTCGCAAACTTCTTGGTATCTGGTACAAACATCACTTAAAACCAGAATAGAAAACGCCATCGGGCTGTATGAAGAGCTCCAGACTTCAGTGAAAAACTGCACACAGAAGTGGTGCCGGCACATCACACGAACATCTGGACTGGCCAAGACTGTCCTACAGGGAACAGTACAAGGAGGGAGATAAAGAGGCAGACAGAGAAAACGACGTGAAGACAGCATCAGAGAGTGAACTGGCTTTGAGTGGAACAACATACTGCGGAAAACTGAAAAGCGCGAGGAGTGGAGAAATCTGGTTGCAAAATCTCCAATGGTGCCCTGATGGTTGACTAGACAAGGGGATAGGTGAAATGTTAAAGTGAATATGATATCATCTTTTTTTGTTTGCTTTAGTTTCGTGCCAAATGTTTTCTTTGGTAAGCACACCACTCCACATGCACTGATTCTGTCCGGTCCTTGTGTCCGGCTGCCCCCCCCCCCCCCCCCCCACCCCATTGTTTCTATTTTTCAGTGGTCAGAGGCTCGCTTTCCCCCAGCCAATGTTACGCAGCGTCGAGTGTGGTTGCTAATTGGATGGGTGACCGCTTGTGCGCCTTGGCTTCAGGACAGTTTTCCCCAGTTCACCTAGCTGTAAATGGGTACCTGCCCTCTTTAGGGTCAGGGAAGGTAAAGCAGTGAGGGAGAAGAGATGGGCGCCGCCCTCAACATGCTAGCCCCTAGAGAAGATGAGGTCTCTGATGCCTCGCTCCCCTATGACCACACAGGTTATGGGACACCTTTACCTTCTATTTTTGCATATGTGAACTTTTTTGCACATATGTTTGCTTTTCAACAGGACCAGTGTATCTTGCAACCAGCCTATGGAGGAAGCTGGTAACAAAATCTTCAGTGCTGCCTCAAAGGTCTACAAGATAGACCACGGGCTAGGTGAAGATGAAGGTGAAGAAGTGTATCGCCCGTCAGCAAACAACGATGCTATGATATAAAAGCGAAATTGAAGCATGCTAAACTACCCCCACCACCATCACCACCACCCACCATAGCGCACAAACCCCTGTTTACCCCTTTGTTGGGAATGTCAGGCAGTTCTGTCCTTTTGGAGATAATTCCACACTCCACGTGTCCTCATGGCAGATGTTTGCAAGAACAGTGGAAACAAAACGGACAGGCTAAAGTCAGCGAAAAGATTTTTTTCAGAAAAGTAGCGGGAAGTGCTTGTCAGAAACTGCATTATCGTCACGTTACCAGCATTTCAACATCTTAAAAACATGGAAAATGGCAGCCATTTCACAGGAGGCAAGCACATAACTGAGGAGAGGAGGGGAAGTGGGGGGTATGAAAGACGGGGTTTGTTTCAGTTCTTTACTCTCAACAGGACACGAGTTGTTTGCCTCTCTTGACACAGTAATGGTGCCCTAAAAGGTGCCTGAGAATCAAGAGTATGCAACCGTCCCCTCCCCCCCCCCCCCCCCCCCCCACCATGAAGGCAGCCGCATTCCGATTTCGGGGATGTCTGCTGGGTATGCTCGTATTTCTGTAACCCACCGAACGCTAACATAAATGGCATGATCTTTAACGTGCATATTTGATCTTCTGCATGTGTATATACAAGAAGAAACTTAAGGCACAGGCAGGACTGCCTTGGAGTTGACCTCAGAAATGGTAAAAATCCATGTCATTAATTTATCAGGCGCCGCTGCCGAGATTCGAACCCACGACTTGAATGAGCATTGGTTAAAATTGCTCTGTTAAAATCTTATGAAAACTAAGCAGCTATGAAAGTGATGTACAGGACCAAAATTGCGGTAGAATGATCATCTGTATAATTAACTGGTCAAAACGTTCAAGAACTGTTTCTGATGGTTACTTCAAAGGAAACGCCTTAGCATTGTATCTCTTTCACAATACTGTGGCAATGTATTTTATATATTTATGCTTTTATATATGGATCGATGGTCTAGAGGTAACGCGCCTGTCTAGAAAGCGAAAAGTCTGGGTTGGAATGTGCGGTGGTTTGAATCCCGTTTGGACCCAACGGTGGTTCGAATCCTTTAGACCATGAGTGGTGGTCTAGGTGCTAGTCTTTCGAATGAGACGATAAACCGTGGTCCCGTGTGTTACACATCATTATTTAGGGCACGTAAAAGAACCCACTGGCAACATTTTGAAGGAAAAAAGCCACTTTGATAATAATAATAATAATACATGGAATTTATATAGCGCTATATCTTGTAAAAACAAATCAAAGCGCTTGCACTCGACCCTCACAACAAACAATCAATGACAATAAATAATTCTAGCAAATTCGAAAGCACACACACGCGCGTCGCGCGCGCCGCGCACACACACACACACACACACACACACACACACACACACACACACACACACACACACACACACACACACACACACACACACACACACACACACACACACACACACACACACACACACAAAATAGGATAGGAAATAGATAGGAAAACAGATAGGAAAACAAATACAGTTGCAGACAGGAAAAAGAAAAATAATAATGGGTCGCGTTGCTCTTGTGGCGACGTGCTCTCCCCAAGGGAGAGCAGCCCGAATGTCGTGCAGAAAAAGCTGCTAAGTCATAAAGTGATATAAATAAAATTAAAATAAATAGAAAAATAAATATCTTCTTTGTCAGTATAAAGCCAGTTCATTGTCATTTTTTCACGGGCCTGTGGCGGTGTAGTTTAATTCCTTTGTGCCATTTTGTGTGTTTTTCAGCCCACTTCTTTGTCCCCCCCACCCCCTCCTTTTCCTACCCCCTTTTCAAGTTAATTGTTCCCCTATGCTGCGATCACTGAAGGCATTGCTGCACTGCATGAAGAATCATACAATCCTCCATTCATAAGCTCCAACCCTTAGGCTGTTTACACACATACCGAGTCACCTCCCCTTGACCTGAATTCTGCTACAAAAGACAGGGGTTCGAATCACGGCGGTGTCTGGTGAATTAAGGGATGGGATTTTTTTGGTTGCGATTTGCCAGGTCAACTTCAAGGGCACACCTGCCAGTGTCTTCATTCTCGTTGTGTATATCTACAACATGCAGGAGATCGAATATGCACGTTAAAGATCCCGTAATTCATGTCAGCGATTGGTGGGTTACAGAAACACGAACACACCCAGCATACATCTCCGAAGTCGGTATGCGGATATCTGCATGGTGGGCACAAACGGTTGTGTGCACAGGGTCTACCATGGGTGAACCTTGGACCTCTAGCAGAGGAACAAAAACCAAAATAAGCTACAAAGAATCCCGCGCCAGTTTTCTTTGTTTGTTTGGGTTTTTTGTCTCTACTGTACCGACATTTTAAATTCTTTTCTTTCGAGGATAATGTTTGTGCTTCTGGGTTGTTGTTTTTTTTACAACCAGTCCCTGTGTGAATGCAGTTTTCGCAGTTCTGTCATCTGTTCCCCCCATCACACCGTAGCCTACTCTTTAAAAAGGCGGAGCAGGTTTTAACATGTACGCAAGGTGTTCTGCGTGTGTTAACACTCAGGACCTCGTTTTATTTCGTTTATATTCTCATCCAAAGGATGTTCGGGGGAATGAAGTCAGCACTTATGTTAAATCCATTTGCCTTCCCAATGGACTATTCCAGCGACATGGAGAGGGGGGTCTGCTGCATGGGTAACAGTTTGCCCTCCATACTTACCCAGGCTTTGCGCTCTAGAGCCTAGAGCGTAACTCCTTAGTCTTCTGAGACTGACGGAAGCCCACGCTGATACAGAGAATTGGAGGCACTGGCTGGTCTGGGCTTTCAAGTCTGTGGGATGTTCCCCATCCCGGTCTAAAATGTAAAGGTAAAGGTGTCCCATAACCTATGTGGTCGTAGGGGAGCGAGGCATCAGAGACCTCAGCTTCTCTAGGGGCCAGCATATTGAGGGCGGCGCCCATCTCCTCTCCCTCGCTGCTCTACCTTCCCTGACCCTAAAGAGGTCTGTAATATTAGCTTATTATAGTCAATGACTTACACGTGTTTTCTCGCTATTTGCAGAAACTAACCAATAGCGGATAGATAGAAAAGTACATTAACATGCTAATACTGATAGAAAAGCAATGAAAAACAACACACATATAAATGATTTTTAAAATATATCAATTATACCAACAAACTAGCCAAGAATAGACAAAAACGAACACAAAGAAGCAGCAAACTAATTGAAATAAAGTCGCTAACGAACTGAAAAAATATAGATAAATGAGCAATTATTTATTTGATCATTTTTTTAATGGATGACATTCGAGAAATAGATAAACAACCACATAAAAAGATAACAAGAATTTTATTAAAAAATTCAGCGACATTTGATAAATAGAAAAAATTAAATAAACAGATACAAGTCGTCTGAACATAGGTTTTAAAAAGTTCAGAAAAAAGAAGACAAGGACCCAAAACACAAAATGGCTCAAGGGTCTGATTCTTTTAATCATCAAAAGAACCACCCTTATTCTTCTCTTTTTCCCTCAAGCTTCTGTCTGTCTATCCAGCAGCAGTCTACCTAATTTCACTGCCACCAGGACAATTAAGTCTTTTTCATTCTGGACCACGCTCCTGTCTTTTTTGGTCCTTTTTTCCTCCTGTTTTAATCGTGGCGATGTTTTGATGCGGGTGTTTTGTTGTTGGTCTTTTAAAGAAGATTGGATTCAAGGGGTCTTGAAAAGGAAGCGTGTGTGGGGTTGTTTTTTGTTTTTTTGAGTGTCATTCACCCATTTAAAATAGGGTGTTTTTTTGTTCATTTTGAAGTATTTTGCTTTTAAGTTTATTTTAATTTTCTTTTCAAAGAAGATTGGAATCGTGAGTAAAGGAAGATAGTATAACCAGTTTTAGTCGGAGGTTTTTTTGTTGAAATTTTTAAATCTTTTTTTCTTAGTGAAACATCTTCTGCACTTAATTTTCCTCCTCTTGTGTGTGTGCTGCGTGCGTGCGTGCGTGCGTGCGTGCGTGCGTGCGTGCGTGCGTGCGGCGTGGTGGTGTGTGTGTGGTGTGTGTGTGTGTGTGTGTGTGTGTGTGTGTGGTGTGTGAGAGGAGAGAGAGAGAGAGAGAGAGAGAGAGAGGCAAGGCAAGGTAAGGCAAGGTAAGGTAAGGCAAGGCAAGGCAAGGCAAGGCAAGGCAAGGCAAGGCAAGGCAAGGCAAATTCTTTTATTCGAGGATAATGAATAAGTACTCGTGTCCTTTTTTACATCCAGTCCCCGCCCTTATCAGGGATACATCAAGATAAAAAAACCACCTCCAACTAAACAACAACAATAATAATGATCCAAATACCAAGAGCATGAAACCATACCAAGTAGCAAACAACAGACAAGAAATCAAAAAAAAAATACATTAATAAGGTAATAATTTTTTAAAAGGCAAGCATTCAGAAACGAAAATAAGTAAGAATCAAATGATGAATTTGATCTTTTAAAAAAGTGCATTAAAGACCAAACATGAGAAGTATAATGAGGTAAACGACTGAAAACATCAATCCACCACCATCTATAACAAAATAAGTCATTCAAATCATAACATTTTGATCAAAGGGGAGAGAGAGAGAGAGAGAGAGAGAGAGAGAGAGAGAGAGAGAGAGAGAGAAGAGAGAGAGAAGAGAGAGAGAGGAGAGAGAGAGAGAGAGAGATCTTTATTTTCCAAAGGTTACAGATAAGCATTCGCATAAATTATTTTCCTTCGGCCCTTGCCCTGATTAGGGACTATCAACAAACAAGAAGGAACGCCTTCGCAAAAAGCACAACTAACAAAACAACAATCTGACAATCAGTAAGATAAAGGATCAAGCGGTAAGTAATACGAACAGGTCACTGCAGGTACACGTTCTCTCCTTCTGTTAAAAAAGAAAGAAAGAAAGAAAAGAAACGTACACATTTCCTGAGAAAAATTAAATTAAATTGTCAACAGCCTGAAGACCACATGTGGCTTAACGTTCATTTATGTAGCCTGCTGTCGCTCGAAGAGATTTATATGCAGGTGTGTGCGAGATATGCACTTACAAAGCCTCTTTCACTCCCTTTTCATTTGTATCGGGATGGGGGTAGCAATAATCTATTATGCCAAACAGAGACCATTTACAATCAGCTATTTTTTTTTCAAAAGCATGTTAGGAAAAAATATGAAAAATACAATTTACCTTTCGTTTATCTTATTTTGCCTACACACTCATCGGTCGATTTTGCGCTAATGCTTGACGCATAGAATTCCCTCCCCTGACCATGAAAAACACTGTTGCCTTCTTTAAAACTACTAAAATTCATAAAGGATTGTCGCCCCATGCTTTGAATTTCCTCCCTTAGCAAGAACGCTGTTGTCTTCTTTGTTCTTACTAAATTTCATAAAGGACCGCCGTTTCAGGGGAGTTAATTAAAAAAACCCACAAAATAACTTACACCACGAAGAATTCTTTCGTGTCTACTTTTGAATATATGACATCATTTACATCCCTAAAATACCATTATGTCGGTAGATATCCCAAGATCATTATTTGGCTCGACTTCAGAAGACATTTTGTTTGAAACTCAAAGAAATCATGCCGATACATCGGACATTCTAGAGTATATTTTTTTCTGGAGAGAAAGAATGAATAATGAATGAATGATTGAGTGAATAACTTTATTTTTAATGGTTACAGAGTGAGTATGTACATACTTTTCCATCCACCCTTGCCCTGATTAGGGAATATATTGTTTTTTAATGTTCAAAGGTAATAGCAACCCCCTACCCCACACACCACAATCACCAACAACAGTTCAACCTATGATTTAAAAAAAGATATAGATATACATTTAAGAAACACATAATGCCCACTGGGTACATTGATTTTTTTTAAAGAAATAAATATGTATCCAACAAACACTTAATCTCCAGCTGACTCAAACCTTAATGAGAGAGAGAGAGACAGAGAGACACAGAGAGAGACAGAGAGAGAGAGAGAGGACAGAGAGAGAGACAGAGAGAGAGACAGAGAGAGAGAGAGTCTGTGTGTGAGTTTTTGTGGCTGTGTGTTATTTTTTAATTAATTTTAATTTTAATCCTTTATTTCGAGGATAATGGAATAAGCACATGGGGTGTTTTTTTTACAACCAGTTCCCGTTTGTATGCAGTTTTGAAAATTTTGTCATCCGTTCCCACCGGCACACAATGGCCTACTCTCCCGAAAAGCGGAGCGGATTTTAACATGTGCGTAAGATGTGTGTGCGTGTGTGTGTGCATGCGTGCATGCGTGCGTGCGTGCGTGGGTGCGTGTGTGTGTGTGTGGTGTGTGTGTGTGTGTGTGTGTGTGTTGTGTGTGTGTAGGTGTGTGTTTTCTCTCATGTGCACAATGTGTGTGTGTGTGTGTGTGTGTGTGTGTGTGTGTTGTGTGTTGTGTGTGTGTGTGTTGTTGTTTCTCTCAGGGCAGTAATGTGTTTTGTCCCTCCTTCCCCCTCCTCTCTCTTTCTGTGTCTCTGTCTCTCTGTCTCTGTCTCTCTCTCTCTCTGTCTCTCTCTCTGTCTCTGTCTCTGTGTCTCTCTGTGTGTCTCTCTCCCTGTGTCTCTCTCTCTTTCTCTCTCTCTCTGTCTCTGTCTCTGTCTATCTCTCTGTCTCTGTCTGTCTGTCTGTCTCTGTCTCTGTCTCTGTCTCTGTCTCTGTCTCTGTCTCTGTCCTCTCTCTCTCTCTCCTCTCTCTCTCTCCTCTCTCCTCTCTCTCCTCTCTCCTCTCTGTCTGTCTCTCCCTCCCTCTCTCTGTCTCTCTGTCATTCTGTCTGTCTCTCTCTATTTTAGTTTTTTTCCTTATACATTTCTCTTTTTTCCTGTTCTTCTCTGTCCATTTCTTTTTTTTTCTTTACGTTTCTTACTCTATATATGGCTTTCATTGCTATAGACGAGGCCTAGTCTCTAACGCTAGCGGATAGCATACCTCCAGCGTCAAACACATTGATTCTATCTCATTTCACATCACAACCAACATGGCTGCATTCGCTACAAAAACTCGTTTCTTTATTTTTTTTCGTTGTAATTGATTTTTTCGGCTTTTTTTCATCATTCCAATTTGCAGTGTGTGTGTGTGTGTGTGTGTGTGTGTGTGTGTGTGTGTGTGTGTGTGTGTGTGTGTGTGTGTGTGTGTGTGTGTGTGTGTGTGTGTTGTGTGTGCATGCACCCTCTAATCTCTCTCTTTCTTTCATTGTCTGTCTGTTTTCTCCCCTCCCTCCCTCCCCCCCCCCCCCCCCCTCTCTCTCTCCTCTCACACACACACACACCACACACACACCCACACACACACCTACACTCTCTCTCCTCCTCCTCTCTCTCTCTCTCTCTCATCCTCTCATCTCTCATCTCCTCTCATCATGCTCTTGATCAGTTATGATCATGTCGAATTCTTTCTCTTGTTCTTTCTCTCTCTTTTGTTTCATTCTTTTCATTTTGCATTTTCCTTAGTTTTTTCTGCTTTTGTTTCTCTTTTTCTTTTTGTTTTTTTTGCTTTTTGTTGTTTTTTTTTGCTGTGATGAAGCAAACAAACAAATATATCAACCTTGTTCAATGTACCATCTCTGAGATAAGGGCTTTACTTTGATACAGAGGGGTGCAGGATAAGAGATACTCATACACAGGCCCATGACACGGAGAGAGAGAGAGAGAGAGAGAGAGAGAGAGAGAGAGAGAGAGAGAGAGAGAGAGAGAGAGAGAGAGAGAGAGAGAGAGAGAGAGAGAGAGAGAGAGGAGAGAGAGAGAGAGAGAGAGAGAGAGAGAGAGAGAGAGAGAAGAGAGAGAGAGAGAGAGAGAGAGAGAGAGAGAGAGAGAGAGAGAGAGAGAGAGAGAGAGAGAGAGAGAGAGAGAGAAGGCAGGCAAGGCAAGGCAAGGCAAGGCAGGCAAGGCAAGGCAAGCAAAATTCTTTATTCGAGGATAATAGATAAGCACTCATGTGCTTTTTTACATCCAGTCCCCGCCCTTTCAGGAAAACATCAAGATAAAGAGAGAGAGAAAGAGAGAGAGAGCTTTATTTTTATTTTATTTATTCATTTTATTCTTTTATATCGAGGATAATGAAATAAGCACTCATGTGCTTTTTTTCCCATCCAGTTCCCGTGTGTATGCTGTTTTGTAAATATTGTCATCTGTTCCACCGGCACACAATGGCCTACTCTTACGAAAAGTGGAACAGGATTTAACGTGTGCGCAAGATGTTTCTGCGTTTCGTGTCTGTATGTGTATGACTGTGTGCATGCCCACTCTCAAATTTGTATTTGTAAAGTGGATGAAGCTCGACTGTGTGGTCCCAGTCTTCCTATTGAGCCCACAGTACACTCACTCTGGTTAGGAGCCGGCAGGAGCCAAAAAAATCCCTATGACTCTTACGGGATTTGAACCCGCGACCTTCCAGCCCGAAATACAAGACACTAACCACTGCGCCACGGTGGCTGGTAAAAGTCATAATTTAATCGGATCTAGCCATCAGCAGGGCCATGGTCCGTGATGCACGAGGAAAGTGGTGAGTTTGTTCTCCCACAGAGGGCGCTGACCTACTGGCCTGCGCACTTCACTGTTCAGTTCATTCCAGTTTGCTGCTTAACGACAAGATGCATTGACTGTTGCTGCTCCTTGTAGTGTGTTGCGAGGTCCCAGGTAAGTGATGTCATTGTTTTGTGACCTCTGTGCTGGTTATTCATAATACTTTTACACATTTAGAATCAAGAATGGAAAAGGTAGAGGAATTAAGAGCAATTTTTGTAAAACACACACACCACACACACACACACACAACACACACAACACACACACACACAACAAAACCCGGGGATAAAAAACGAAGTAGTGGGGCAAACTTTCCGTGTGCTCCCATTCCTGTGTGGCTTAACTAGATTTCTGCTATCAGATCTTGCAACACTGAACTGAATTATCCTCAGTGCCATGTTGAAACCACAGAAACTTCGGCATCTTGCCCCCCCCCCCCCCCCCCCCCCCCCCCTCCCCCCCCCCCCCTAACTTTTAAAATGTTTATTCAGACCTTGCGCCACCCCCGTCCCCACTTTTAGCTATACAAACCAAAAATGACAGTATTCGTTTAACCTTGTATTTCAGTTGCCATGTACCCGGTGCTAAGTTGTATGTCTATTTTTTGTTGAGTTCACGGTGAATATTTTTTATCCTGTTCGATGACCTTCAAGTGTGATGCGTAGTGTCCTTCCTCTTCCAGTTTTTTTTTTATTTTTTTAATTTACATATCTAGAAAATAGATTGGCTATATAAAGTCAATTATTATGGTTAGCAGAAGGTAAGGGACCGGTGGAATTGGAAATCTTCCTTTGTCGCTGCAAATCTTTGATGGAGAAACTCGTTGTAAACTGAGGAATGTGGGGTGGTCATAGAGGAGGTATCTGTATCTATTAATAGGTTACCCTCCTTGCAGCTGTGGTGCCATTGTCACGTTAAGCAAGCTTGTAAACATGAGTAATTCCGTTGTTTATCAAAGATCCCCCCCAAAAAAAAAAAAAACAAAAAAAAAAAAACATACCCCCCAAAAACCCTAAAACGGAAAAAAGTGTCGTGTTCCCCGTAAAATTTGTAGCATTGAAACGGTTGCTTGCAATTTATTGCTCTGCTTTTAGTTTAGCGAGTATCCTGGAAAAAGTATCAGGCTATCAATGTGTTTGTGTGTGTGTGTGTGTGTGTCTTTGTGTGAATGTGTGTCTTTGTGTGTGTGTGTGTGTGTGTGTGGTATTAAAAAAAAAAAAGCCGGGTGCAGATTATTCCAATGCACTGAGTTACCTGCCTTGACACGTGACAGGGGACCGTATTCTATGAACGCGAAGATGGCGTCAGTTTGCATATAAATTATCTGCGATAGAGACTTGATTTGTAATGCACATTAGTCTTCTCTGCGGTTTCCGAGAAAGTTTCGAATGTAATGGAGCCATTATTCCGCACACAGACCAAACAT
>CM060325.1:4343644-4353644 GCA_030674155.1 Stramonita haemastoma | reverse complement strand
CAATTTGGAGCCACCATCTGGGATTCCTGCCATTAGTCAAGTCCGCCTTGTGACCTGACATTTTTGTCATGGTAGGAGCAGCCAATTCAAGGGTGTTATCAGATGCCTTACAAATAAACAAGCATCTTGACTCCTTATGTCAATGTCTTCTCTGTGACTGACCTGAGGGGATTCAATCATCGGCCAACTTTCGAAGGAAGTTCGATTCCTTTCATTTTTCCCCTGGGTTTTTCTGCTGATATTTCAAGTCCATTCGTTTGACTTTTGAGTCACTTGTGCGCCATTGTTTCTTGCCATACATGTTAATTTGTTTCCTTTTCAAGAGTGTGTCTATTTCAGTTGGAACAAAAAACAAAACTCATTCACTCCTAATGTCTTGAATATGATAATTGAATCGTGTAATGTACCATTGGGTCAGACTAATTGCGCTTCTTAAATTTTACGTACCCACTTCGTTTCCTTTCGAGGTTATTTTTCCTGATTACATCAGGTGCTGATACGTCTCACCAGTCCTTCGATAGTTAAACCGAGGCCACCGATAGTGCGACGTCCCCAAATGGACTGTTCCTGTTTCCTTCCGAAAGACGTGGGCGCCAGTGGGAGATATTTACAAACTGCATTCCACTGTGGACAGAAACTGTCCTTGTTAAGAATTGAACATGATTAAAACTGACGCCACTGCTATGATGGTCCAAGTCTGAATTCTTACATACGGTGAGAAAATCTGTTCTCCACTTTTTTCTCATTCTTCTTATTATCTCTATCATTCACTGTATGTGTATCTTTTTCATACCTTGTGCCTCCACCGAATCGCTACGCCCCTTTCCCTGCATCCAACCCTCCCTGAGACCCTCCCCCTGCATTTCCCTCTGTCACTCAGTCTGCTGTGATGTCTGTCGTTGTGTCTCTGTCTGCAGTCTGCTGTCTGTCTCTCTCTGTCTCTCTCTCTTCTCTCTCTCTCTCTCTCTCTCTCTCTCTCTCTCTCTCTCTCTCTCTCTCTCTCTCTCTCCTCTCTTCTCTCTCTCTCCATCTCCCTCCCCCCTCTCCTCTCTCTCTCTCTCTCTCTCTCTCTCTCTCTCTCTCTCTCTCTCTCTCTCTCTCTCTCTCTCTCTCTTTAAAATCTTTTTTTTCCCCCTTTTCCAAGTATGTTTTGTCACAGTATTTTTGATAGATGTGTGTTATGTCAGTTATTCTCTTCTCTTGTTTCTCTTTACCATTACCTTTCTATTCTTCATTTCAAATCTTTATGGCTTCTGATTTTTGTCTCTATCACTACCTTTCTTGTCCTTCTCGTGCTGTCTTTCTTCGTCTCTTATTGTTCGTATCTTTCAACTTAGCTACCCTACGCTGGATCTCACCTCTTCTATTATCCTCGAATATATTCCTTGCCTCCTGCCTTCCTTGCCTTCCTCCTTGCCTGCTTGCCTTGCCTCTCTCTCTCTCTCTCCTCTCTCTCCTCTCTCTCTCTCTCTCTCTCTCTTCTCGTCTTCTAGTCTCTCGTCTTCTCTCTCTCTCTCTCTCTCTCTCTCTCTCTCTCTCTTTCTCTCCCCTTCTCTTCTCCTCCTGTCTGTCTAGCTGTCTGTCTGTCCTTCTCTGTCTCTGTCTCTGTCTCTGTCTCCTCCCCTCCTCCCTCTCTCTCTCTCTCTCTCTCTCTCTCTCTCCCTCTCTCTTCCTCTCTCTCTCTTCTTCTCTCTCTCTTTCCCTATTCGTCCCTTTCTTGTCCCCCCCTCCCCCCCTACCTCCTCTCTCCCCTCTCCCCCCCCCCCCCCCGACCCCTTGCTCATTTTCTGTTCCCCTTGTTCACTCTCTTGTTAACTGCTTTCAGGGGCTTGGAGGCTGAAGACCTGCAGTGAACAACGTATTACAGGTGGAGGCTGAGTCATGCTACAGACTATTATACACTACACCTTTGGAAATGTGGGGTCTCTACTTCAATGTTCGTTCTTCAAAAGTGGCTTTTGGTTTTTTTAAAGCCATGTAGTTTTTTCGAACTAAATTGTCTGATGGTGTCGATTCAACACTTTATAATTGAACTAGTGAACTGTAAGCATTATACTTTTACATCAAGCATACACCTTTCGTGATTCTACCCACTACATAAAGGGTTTTATTTTTGTTGGAATCATTCCATCTCCTGAGATATTTTTTCAACAACTTTTTTGGACTGGCATCAATAGTTTACGTGATATGTATTGCAACATTCCTGCAGAAATGTGTGCCATTATTTTCAAAAGTATTTGGTTTCGGCTTCAACTTTTACCATCGGTTTATGAGGCTAAGGGGATACAGAACAAGTTCAGTAAATTTGAATGAAAAAACCAAACTATCAAAACATTCTGAATCTAGGAATTTCTCTGACACAAGACTTTGTTGATTGCATGGGTTTATCGTGTTTTTTTATACACAGCACTCTGAGTGTTCGGTTTGTGTAGTTCTGGTAAGAGCGTGAAAAAAAAAATAAAAAAAAAAAAGACATGTTTTTCAGCAAGACAGGATAGTGATTTATTGATATGGACTCACACCCTTATTTTCGTAATTGGCTAAAACTCGTAGTAAAGAACTTTAAAAAATTGCTACCATATATTTATGCAAACTTAACTGTGCCAGTTGCCATTGAAAATTCATGTTTAATTGACTTGGTTTGTTGTCTCATGCTTGTCATGTACAAATTAAAAATAAAAAGGTATGTTGAGATTTAGAACTAAGCCTGCAATGGCATTCTCTCAGTGAATTGAGATCTTTGTTATTTTTTTATTATTTTTAAATTTTTTTTCAGATTTCGTGTGACTAGCTTTCATCAAAATTTTGTACTTCAGCTCAGATTTCTTCTATAGGAGAACACTTCCCAACTTGTGCAATATTTTAACGTGTCTGCTTTCACTGGGCTGTGCAGATTAAAATTTTAAAACGTTTTGCTATGGTTTGTAACATTACTGTACAAAGGCCAAATATTACTTTTTAAATTGATTTAAAATGCAATTCAGAAACGGCAAAAAATATTTTATACATTGTATTCTCAAGTTCATTAAAAAACATAAGTATGACCATAAACGATTGGTAAATATTGGTATTATGAATTTTGAACAGATCCTTTCCCTATATAGTTCCATAGAAACGGTCTTACAGAATTATTTTTGATCATGATGGAATTTCATTTTTAACCAAAAAAATATTCATTTCAATAAATAGGTTAATATCCTCTGTGCAAGTTTATTACAGAAAACGGTGCATTTAGATTTTAACTATTTTGAATTGCATCTAGCTTGTAAAAAAAAAACCCACCTCCAGACGAACGAAACACTTGGTGTTGCAGATAGTTCGTAAAAAATTCTACATAAATTGATACTAGCAAAACGTGAAAAACATTCATCCTGAAATCAGTGCATGCTCTTCAAGATGGAAGAGAATTATAATAATAGGAATGCAATGTGTTTATTCATTTAATGGCTTTTTATGAATTATATGCCATGTAATATTTGGCTAATTTTTTTTTCATGAATACGGTTTACACTGAGACTTTTGT
Source organism: Stramonita haemastoma (assembly GCA_030674155.1). NCBI lineage: Eukaryota > Metazoa > Mollusca > Gastropoda > Neogastropoda > Muricidae > Stramonita > Stramonita haemastoma. Next base: position 4,350,121 of record CM060325.1, on the reverse strand, counting down.
GGTAAAAAAGATGCTGCCTTTGGGAGAAAAATAAATTTTCAAGAGCTTTCTCAGATTACACTTAAAGACCTTTACCTCCCCCCCCCCCCCCCCCCCCCCCATGTGTGGCAAGGTGGCAAAAGAGTAGCCGATCAATACCTATTGCAAATGTGCTTAAGATTTTTTTTCCAAGGAGATGAAGTGTATAAAGTACCACAGAAGGATGGCAAAATTGGACAAATTACTTTTTTTTAAGCCATAGAACTTCTCTGTCAATGTTCTTTTTTGCTCATGACTATACGCTATATGGCAATGCTTTTTTTAAAGAATTTTTTTCTCGTAAGAAAATAGGTAAATGTGTTCCATAACCTAAATGTTCATTGGGGATCGAAGTGTCAGATACCTATAAAAATAATTGGAAAATAAGGCAATCAAATAGGCCTTGATTTGGCTGAAGTAGACAGACTTACCCCAAAATCCTAAAAATATAACGGTTACAAAATCCTAATCGGATTATTCATTGCTGTGCTTTCGCCACCACTAAGTATCGGTGCATTTCAGATTTTTTTTGTGAGTAGAATTGGCAAAAATTTTCCAGTAAAGTGAGCAAATCTGTGTCATGATTTGCCAGAAGTATACGAAGCTTGCCAGAAGCTTTTTAAGAATTTTTTTCACAAAATATTAGTGTTGTGTAGGTGAGGAGACAGACAGAGAGAGAGGGGGGGGGAAGGAGGGAGATTGTGTGTGTGTGTAAAAAGGGTAGTTGTGGGGAGGAGACATAAAAAGGCTGGAGAGAGAGGGAAGGGATGGAGAGGGGTGTTTAGTAGGGTTCGGATCCACTTTAAGAGCAGATAGGACACAAAAGAGGGCTGGCTGGTAGACTTTTTCCAGACATTTTTTTTTTTTTGGGGGGGGGGGTTCATATTTTCTAAGGGATTCAAAATGCCTGTGGCCTTGAAGTATTTTGACAGCTGAACTTTAAAACTTGTGGACACTGATGTCCAATGTGTAGCCTTGGCTTTGATAGAATTGGTGATTTGATTTAAAGCTTCGTGCTGTTGCGAGTTAAGTACCATTTATTTCTTTAGTATCTAAACTTTTAATTCAAGGATAGTCGAATAAGTGCTAGTAATGCTTTTTTTTACATCCAGTCCTGAGTGCACGTGGTTATCTATTCCAACTAGCACACGATGGTCTCCTCGTCTGAAATATGAGCGTAACAGCGTGTCTTCAGCTACATACCAGTTGCCAACGTGCTATTGTGTCCACATGAATTCTAACATTCAGACAGACCATCTGACAGACAACCCTTACCCCTATAACTTTTAACACTAACTCTAATAACTTAACCTCAATCACTAACCCTGGCCCCACATGTGGACACAAAAGGCAGATGGATAAGGTATTATGCTGACACAGTGGCTAAACATTTTTTTTTTTGGGGGGGGGTTGGTAGGAGGGTGGCGCAAATTGTTCAAAAAAGCATGCTAGGAGGGGGAGGGGTGTTAAATGTTCTGGTATATAGTGATGGGTGAAGTGGTGTAAAGAGAGGATGGGGATAGGGGACAGGCAAACCTGATTAGCTTTAGGGATGGGTGGAGGTGGGGAGCAGTTTAGAAAAAAGTGTAAACACAGAAGTAGGGGCTGTTGGGTTTAGAATGAATGATGAAATCATTCGGTGGGTGCGCATTTTAGGATCTAAAACAGAGGTAGAAGGCGCTGGTTTTAAATGCTTTAATGAATAATCATTGGAGAAGGTGCTGGAAACTGTTAATGCATTACAGAAATGGGGCGTTATTAAAAAGTAGGGGAGAGGGTCTGTTCATGGGTGTGTCTGTGTGTGTGTGTGTGTGTGTGGTGTGTGGTGTGTGTGTGTGTGTGTGTGTGTGTGTGTGTGTGTTCGACAGGATTGTGTGACAGAGTTATCAGGGAATGGTCTACCTCAGGGTATTTATCATCACCAGTGTATGCTACATTATGTAGCCTACCAAAAGTTGCACTTTTAAGTGTGGTTTGATATTTGAGGTGGGTGGAGAATAGCATTTAAACTAAAATAACATGAAGTTGAAATTAGTATGTCTTGTGTAGTTTAAAGAAACAGCTGGCTTTCATCTGTAACAACAGCTGACTTTAAAAACTCGCCATTGCTTTTTTAAAGGCTGGAGGTGTAGGAGGTATCTGAATGTCACATTAAGAAAAATTGTGGGTATTTTGATTTTGCGAAAAATTCTGAATATATCATAAACCATTGAGAATTTTTCCCTTTAGTTATTTGGGTAGGTATAATTCAGTGATCAAAATACTTTCTAAGCTAAAGTTAAGCAACATTGACCAGGGCATTACCAAGCAGATTAGTAACTCTTTGCGCGCCTTGGTTTTCAATAGTCACCCTACTGTAAATGGGTATCTGACCTCTTTAGGGTCAGGGAAGGTAAAGCAGCGAGGGAGAGGAGATGGGCACCGCCCTCAAATTGCTGGCCCCTAGAGAAGCTGAGGTCTCGTTACATCCTTCCCAATGACCACAAAGGTTATGTAAACACTTTTACCTTTATTTTATACGTGTTATAATTGTTTTTATATATATAGCAGGTAATATTATTGTGTCCTGTTCCCTGATTTCCCTTGTCTGTTTGCTTTGCTGTAGCCAGGGACATGCTCGTTACCCAGGTCATAGCACTCCCAGCCCATTGATAGACTACTCATTTGCATCTCCCCCAGCAGTCTTTAATCTCCATTTGTCAGCACAAATAAGTTAATCACACCCTTTTGTTTTGTTTTTGTTAAATTAAATCTGGAAAGGGAATAGAGTAAGGAAAAAGTTTAGAGGCCGAATGATTTTTTTTCTCAATGGAGACAAAGGGAAAAAGATGAAACAAAAAAAAACCTCAGTAATATCAGATAATACTGTAAATGCAGTTGACACTTCTAAAATAATTCTAAGCTTCAAAGCTTCAATCACCACCAGGACCTGACAAAGGCTCATCCAGGAGCCGAAACTCAAGTCAGGTCAGGCCAAAGGCATGGTTCTAACTTACAAAAGTGTCTAAAATGCTGTCTTACGACTTTATTTTCTAGTAATTTTTTTTAATTTATAAAACTGAATCCCTGATCAATCATTTTCAAAATGATGGAGAAGTTGTAAGTGGTACCTGCACTTGTTTTCATCTATTAATTTTTCCTCAAAAATATGAAATGGGAAAAGGAGGTTGGAGGCCCCACAAAAAACTGGTTGTATTGGCAAGACTAAGATAACAGATTTAACATTAATCAGCGCTAACTGCTGCATGAAAATATTGTCGGCTTTTTTGGATTTATCCAACGTCTCTACTGCATCTGTTCTGTACATTGTGAATTGCTTGTAAATTCATGTTTTCTAGCCAATGGTTTTAAAACGTTACATTATTGGTGAGTCGGGGGGGGGGGGGGGGGGGGTGGTGTGTGTGTAAATAGTGTGTGCTTGTGTGTGTGTACTTGTGTATGCTCGTGTGTGTGTGGGGGGGGGGGGGTGGTGTGGAGGTGTGTGTAGGGGGGGGGGGGGGGAAGTGTGTGTGTATGTGTGTGTGGGGGGGGGGGGGTGGGTGTGGGGTGTGTATGGGGGGAGGTGTGTGTGTATGTGTGCGTGTGCGACGGTGCGCAGCTGTGCTTGCTGTCGGTCGTAGAAATGTGAGTCTGTGTTTGTGGACGTATGTTTTTTTCATTTGAAGTTATCATAAATGTCGGAACAAATATGAAATGTAGCTATTTCGTATCTTTGATTATGATATTTGTATAAATATGCCTGTCAGTATTGTAATTGCCCTCAGGGATGATAAATTGTTTTTGACTTGATTGACATGTTTTGCTGCAATTTTGAAACTTACTTCAAATGTGTGTATTTTAAAAAATCCAGTGTACTAAATGATCTGAAATGTATTCTAGCGGATTACTAATAATGCAGTGAGGTACAGGTTTGATTTTTGTTTTTGTTCATCCGTTTTGCCAAAATTGTGTTCATGTGTGAAACTAGAAAATTGAGCATGGGTGTGTTTTAGTGGCTGGTCGTAAACTGTAAACAAGTAGTTGTACGAAACACTTAGCTGTATGAATGTTTTGGGTTTTGTGTGATTTAAATTTTAATTAAAATTTTTCAGCAAGGAATGCTGATGGACAGTCTTGTATTTAAAGTCCTTGCTCATTCCACTTATCTCCTTTTTCATCACATATTTTTACATTTTGTGTGAAACATTCACTACAGTTTTCTTGGGCTTATGAAAAGCTATGCCTTTTTCTTGCTTTTTTGATTGCTAAATTCGAAGAACTGAGCACAAAGTGAAGTGATTATTGCTGATAACGTTTTACTTTTGTTAGTATCTGGTAGAATGTGGGTATTGTCAATGGCAGTGTAACCAACTCTACTTATAAAACATTCCAACGTGGCCCGACATAAATAGTTTTTGAAGTAACTTCATGATTTAGCTCCTGAAGCATTTGCTGTATTGGGCTTATCTGTTCCCCAGCTGTTAGGAACAAGAGTTTGTCGTATGGTTTTTCTTCCAACATTTTTATATATTTTTGTTTATTTATTTTATTTTATTTACAGATACAGACATCAACATTTTGTTGCTTTTAACATATTTTCCTGCATAAACAGCAAGCCAAGTAACATTAAATGTGACCAGTAAAACTTTTCTTCCAAGCATAACATTGCCCTTTAGTGCATGAGTTACGCAGTACTTTTGCATGTACATTTTTTCAGTAATGGTGTTTTTTGGTATTTGATGTTTCAATATTTTATTGGGGAGGGGGGGGGTGTTGGGAATTATGTTGTTGTTGTTGTTTTTTTTGGGGGGGTATTTTTTTGGTCTTTATCTGGGCAGTTGTGTAATTTGCATGTAACCATCCAAGCATTGCCCATATTGTTCACCTTCAGATGAAGGACGGTGTGTGTGTGTAGCTTGTTGCCTGTATCATGTCTTACTAACAACCTGAAGGTCGTTGCTTAGCCATGTTTTTAAACTATCCTTTTTGTGTGAAATTTTTAGCAGTTTTCCTTTGTATCTGGTAGTCTTGTTTAAATTATGCAGTTATCTTCCACTTTGTTTGCTTCCCCTTCCCATTTATTACTTAAGGGTCAAACATGATTTCATGAACATAATTTTGAAATTACATTTGAAGCTGCTTTCCAGCTGATTTAACTGCCATGAAAGGTGAACTGGAAACCCATTTTTTCGGTGGCGTGTACTTTAGTTTGCTTTTAAATGAGTGGAGAAAATGTTCCATGATCCCTTTAGAATATCAACAAGTTTCCTGTAACCAGTATTGCTTACAGTGCTCATGTATGTCATGGTGGCCTTGTACAAAATTGTCCTGAAAAAGTTAAGTGGTGAGCACACACCACTGGCACTTGACTACCCAACTTACCAGCTGATTTTTTGCACACACTTGCTTGGGGTGTCTGTACTTTCTGGCTGTAAATATTACACTGCTGGAGTTAAGCCTTTTGTCACTTCTCTGTTTTAAAAGCAAACAGAATTGAACACAATGTGGTCTGAATGTTTCAAAAAATTGTGTAAGAATTCAAAGTCAGTTGGTGGGTCATTGTGTCACTGCTGGTCAGAGCATTTGGGAAAAGCCTACCTCCCCCTTCAGCCAAAAAGCTGGAGTTAGGGTTGGGTAGCCGGCTCGCAGCTTAAATATAACAAAAATGTTTAACTTCAGGACAACTTGCCCCGACTCGGAAAAAAATATTTTCAATGTTTGTTCCCAGTGCTGAAACTGTTTATTCCAAATTCAAATTCTTTATTTCCTGTCGGCCCTTTAGGGATATGGTGGATTTTACATTATCAATGAACAAAATCTAACATTATGAACAAAATACATGTACCATTTAACTGGATGTTTGAGCAATTACTATAGAACAAAAAATTGTCGTTACGTTACACATATCAATCCCTTTGAAAAAAGTTTGCATGTCATTTGTGATACTATTTTATCATTGAGCAGTCTTATTTGATGAAGAAAAGTTGTTCCTACTTCAAAGAGTTGTGATTTTTTTTACGAGTTTTATTAAACATTAGACAAAAATGTAATTAAATTCGTCACCAATATCGCCGCTATTGCATTTTGTACAGTATCTTTATTTTTTTCTTTTTTTGAAATCCTTTAAAACAGAGAACATTAATTGGCAGAATGTTATTTGTGCGAAACTGGGCATGTCGAGCAGACACATTGGATGATAAGAGTAAAATACTTTTTAGCATAAAATTTTGTTTTGAACATCTATTATTTTTATCAATGCCTTTGTATTTACTACTGTGTACCACTTACGAATAAATGCGTCACATAAGCATTTTTTTATTTTGGTTTTAAACCAATTGTACCTGTATTCAATATTTTTTGATTCAACCAGATCCCACTCAACCTAGCTGATCTAATGATTTTTGATGCTGGTCAGATAATCTGAAAAATATCTTTGTGTGACATATATTTTATGTAATAATCTATATTAACAGGAAAATT
>CM060325.1:4336144-4338644 GCA_030674155.1 Stramonita haemastoma | reverse complement strand
CTCTCTATCCCTCTGTCTCTCCCTCCCTCCCCCTCCCCTCCCTCTCTCTCTCTCTCTCTGCTACCCCATTCTCTAAGCTGACTGCCCCTGTCTGACCAGATTGAAGTCCACTAAATCCCCAGACTGCCGCAGCTGATCCCCCCCCCCCCCCCCCCCCCCCGCCCCATGGTCAGTTATCATTCTGGTCAGACCATCAGTCGTGGTGACGCCCACCCCTTCCGCCAATACTGACTGGCCCCCGAGTCCTTGACTGACCACAGGTAGAGAGGCAAATGACCGCCCCTCCCTCCACCTTACCCCCGCTCTGATTGATACAGACATAAAATTGTGACGCCCCACCACATAAGGAGTCACTTTGCACCAGAAGTCAATGTTTAGTGATTGACATTTTATTAAACTGCAATGAATTGGTTATACAATACAAAAAACAGATTGAAAATCGGACAATTCTATGAAAAGTTATTACAAGTTGAAATGATAGACTGCAGGAAATGACAAAATGAGAAATGGACAAGTTTAGCATCATAACAAATGGTCAGAATGAGGGCTTGGGCATTTTTAAAGCACGTTTAAAAGCAAAAGGATACAAAATTATGCAATGATATTGCATTACAAGGTAGAATAATGGCTATAGCTTTATAATCAATCAAAATCTGAAAATTGCCAACCTGACCCCATCTGCCTTTAAGGGCTTCTAGCGGAAAAGTGGGTTATGTGCTAAGCGACTCATTTCGTGGTGGAGCGTCATAAATACATACATGCATGCATATACATACATATAGTAGTAGTAGTAGTAGTAGTAGTAGTAGTAGTAGTAGTAGTAGTGTAGTAGTAGTAGTAGTAGTAGTAGTAGTAGTAGTAGTAGTAGTAGGCACCCATCAGTCTCGGAAGACTATGGAGTTGCGCTCTAGTCTTTGGAGCGCAAAGCCTGGGTAGGTAAGTATGGAGGGCAAGCTGTTACCCATGCAGCAGACCCCCCCCCCCCTGTCCATGCCACTGGAAGGATCCATTGGAAGGGCATTGACCGATACGAATGGTTCCAGTACCGTCGCAGGAGCCACCAGAACGTTGCCAGATAGCCTACAGCCCCGAGCCGCCCTGGGACTCCAACCCCCCGATTTTTCCTCAGGAATGGTGTCTAAACATGACACCTGTGTGCATGATGGTTTTTTTATATAATAATTTTGTCATCCGTTCCTACCGGCACACGATGGCCTGCTCTTCCGAAAGGCGGATCGGGGTTTTAACGTGTGCGCAAGATGTTCTGCGTGCGTTCGCATACGGGGCCTCGGTTTATAGTCTCATTCGAATGACTTTGACATTCAGTTCGATTTTTTCGTCAAACTAGGAAGAAAGGGCGAGCTGGGTACGAACCCAGAAACTCACAGTTTACATATTGGCAGGCGAACGTCTTAACCATCCTGCCACCACGTATACATACAATAGAGATTTTTCTCCCGGAGTTAACATCAGTGCTGACTCCACTCCCCCCCCCCACCCCCCCAACTCCTTAGGATGAGACTATAAAACCGAGGCCCCGTGTGCGAACGCACGCAGAACATCTTGCGCACACGTTAAATCCTGTTCCGCTTTTCGTAAGAGTAGGCCATCGTGTGCCGGTGGGAACAGATGACATTTACAAAACTGCATACACACGGGGACTAGATGTAAAAAAACACGAGTGATTATTCCATTATCGTTGATATAAAAGAATAGATAAATAAAGTAGCTAAGTAAAGATACATACAAACACGAAACATACATACATACATATTTACGTACATACATACATACATACATATTTACGTACATACATACATACATACATATTTACGTACATACATACATACATACATACATATTTACGTACATACATACATACATACATACATATTTACGTACATACATACATACATACATATTTACGTACATACATACATACATACATATTTACGTACATACATACATACATACATATTTACGTACATACATACATACATACATATTTACGTACATACATACATACATACATACATACATACATACATACATACATACATACATATTTACGTACATACATACATACATACATATTTACGTACATACATACATACATACATATTTACGTACATACATACATACATACATACATATTTACGTACATACATACATACATACATATTTACGTACATACATACATACATACATATTTACGTACATACATACATACATACATACATACATACATACATACATACATACATACATACATATTTACGTACATACATACATACATACATATTTACGTACATACATACATACATACATATTTACGTACATACATACATACATACATATTTACGTACATACATACATACATACATATTTACGTACATACATACATACATACATATTTACGTACATACATACATACATACATATTTACGTACATACATACATACATACATATTTACGTACATACATACATACATACATATTT
>CM060325.1:4326144-4331144 GCA_030674155.1 Stramonita haemastoma | reverse complement strand
TGTATGTGATGGGGGGGTGTATGTATGTGTGTGTTTGTGGGTGGGTGGGTGGGGGGTATGGGGGGTGTGTGTGGGGGGGGGTGTCGGTGTGTGTGTGTGTATGTGGGGTGGGGGTGGGGGAGGGGGTGTGTGTGTGTGCGTGTGTGCGTGAGGGTTTGTCGTCTGTGTCTGTGTGTCTGTTTGTCTGTCTACCTGTGAGTTGGACTTTGTTCGCTTTTGTGTCCATCTGTCTATTTTTTTAGTCTGTCTCTGTTTTTCTTTTGTCTGTCCATCTATCTTTAAGTCTGTGTTGGACTTGGGTTTTTTTTTTGTCTGTCCATCTGTACATCTGCTGTCAGTCTGTCTTGACTTTGTTTCCTTTCTGTCTTTGTGTTCATTTGTCTGTCAGTTAGTCTGTCTCTGGATAGAGTTGTTTTCTGTTTGTTCTTTTTTATATCCATGTATCTTAAATGTGAGTTTGTTCTGACAATTTTTTTTCTTTTTGTGTGTGTTCATCTGTCTACCTATATGTCTGTCTCTGTTGTTGTTTTTTTCTCTTTCTGTGTGTTCCACAGACTCTCTCTTTTGTTCAGTTTGTGCATGAATGATCTCGGTTCATCTTTTCATCTGAAACACTAGCACCCGGACCACCACCACTCATGGTCTAGTAGATTTTTTATTTATCTATTTATTCTTTTATTTTAGGGATAATGGAATAAGCATTCATGCGCTTTTTTTTTTACATCCAGTCCATCTTTGGAGGTGAAAGGTAGGATGAGGGGGATAGATGGAAATCGGATTCAGACAGGAATGGAATCAGAGACCTCTTTGCATTGTAGACGGGTGCAGCATAGCCAAACCCCTCTTCCACCCGACCAGTGCCACAGGGTATGAGAGGTGTCAGTCTTCTGGTCAGTTTAGTGCTAGGTCCCAGGCCATCGAATTTGGCCACTGTCAGCTGGTGGATTGGCTCAGAGCTCTGACTACGTGCCAGGTCATGACATGTGCCGAGTGCCACGTCATGTCATGTGCAAAAATACCAAGTCATGTCATGTGCCAAAATGCCAAGTCATGTCATGTGCCGAGCGCCAAATCATGTCATGTGCCTAAATGCCAAGTCATGACATATGCCGAGTGCCAAGTCATGCAATGAGCAAAAATACCAAGTCATATTACGTGCCAAATGTCAAGTCATGTCACGTGCCAAGTTTCAAGTCATGTCAATTGTCAAGTGACGTCATGTCATGTGCAAAGCGACGCTATGTCATGTGCCAAGTTATGTCATGTGCCAAGTGCCAAGTCATGCCATGTGCCGATCTGTCACTATGTTTGACTCTCTTGCCTCTTCCTACGCTTGCAGACAATCAGTCCTGCATGCTGAAGATGTAAGCATTGCTGTTAGTGTTCAGTGGGTCAGGCGGAATTGCAATGATACATCATGCATGCATCAATGAAGAAACAGCCTGTAGACACACTGGATTACATTTTGTGTCAGGGAAAAACCAAGAAATCAGTAAGGGAGCCACCCACCCACCCAACTAACCAACCAACCAACCAACCCACCATCCACCCACCAACCAACCAACCAAACAAATCCACCAACATATCCACCCACCAACCAACCAGCCAGCCAACCAACCCACCAACCCACCCACCAACCCACCAACCCACCAACCCACCCACCCACCAACCAACCCTCCCACCACCCCACCACCCCCCATCCAACCCACCATCCATCCAACCAAACAACAAACCAGCCAACCAGCCAAAGATTCCTCCGTTGTTTGCCAACTAAAGCTGCCATGGCTGCAAGCTAACGACCGTGGAGAAGCCGTCTCCCTGATTGTGGCTGTGTTTGCAATCTGCCCAGCAGGCAACGCTGCCATCCATCCTGATTTCTGCCCCTGACACGCCATGTCCACATTGCTTTGTGTGGCCAGCATTAGGCTACAGCCCACAACAGCAGCAGCGAGGATTTGCGGGATGTCTGTCTATCTGTCTGTCTATCTATTTGTTTGTCTGTCTATCTATCTGTCTATCTATCTGTCTGTCTATCTGTCTGTCTATCTGTCTGTCTATCTGTCTGTCTGTCTATCTATCTTCTATCTATCTATCTATCTATCTATCTATCTATCTATCTATCTATCTATCTATCCATCCATCTATCTATCTATCTATCTATCTATCTATCTATCCATCCATCTATCTATCTGTCTATCTATCTGTCTATCCATCCATCTATCTATCTGTCTATCTATGTATGTATGTATCTATCTATCTATCTATCTATCTATCTATCTATCTATCTATCTATCTGTCTATCTATCTATCTATCTATTTATCTATCTATCTATCTATCTGTCTGTCTATCTATCTATCTATCTATCTATCTATCTATCTATCTATCTATCTATCTGTCTGTCTACCTATCTATCTATCTATCTATCTATCTATCTATCTATCTGTCTGTCTGTCTGTCTGTCTGTCTGTCTGTCTGTCTGTCTGTCTATCTATCTATCTATCTGTCCACGCCTGTAAAGCGTGTATGTACGTATGTACAGTGCACGCACGCTACGTCCAGCTGAGGCTACAGTTACAGAAAATCCTGTTCAGTTATTTATGTTACGTGGTCGTTTTTGTCGTCGAATGCTCAGTCAGCAACTGCTGCTGTCTGTCATTATATGAGTGAACATGTGTTGCGCTGCACTTCAGTTCAGCGCGCTTGACAAGTCAGGCCTAGTGCATCTGACTTTAGAGAGAATTGGATTTTTTTGTTGGGTTTGTTTTTTTGTTTTCTGTTTGTTTGTTTGTTTGTGTTGTTTGTGTTGTTTTTGTTTGTTGTTGTTGTTGTTGTTGTTGTTGTTTTGGGGGGTAAAATAGGCAGGAGAATGGACCCACAAGGCAAACTAAGACAAGAATGAGGTGACAGGAAAGAAACAGAAAAAAGAGAAGAAAAAAGAGAGGGATAGAAAAGAGGGAATTCCTAGTACAAAATTTCCAGAAGATGGCGGGGACGTTATTTATACTGACAGGTCCCTTTGTGAATTTGAATTGAAGTATTCAGCTTTCATTGGCCAGAACCTCTGCTGTTTTGATAGTGTGCTTTTTTTCTCTCTGAGACAGGATTTCCTAAAACAAACAAACAAACAAACAAACAAAAAACAAACAAACAAAACAAAGGTGGCTTTTTTCTATCAGTGAAGTGTGGTCTTTTCTGTTGTGTCTATGGCGGCCACACACGCCATGCGCTCCTCTGTCCCTCCCGAAGTATGAGTGTAGATCACAGCAAGCAGCCCCGTTTTACAGGAGTTAACCACTGTGCCCAGCTGTCCCCGACAGTGATGGATGGATGGTAGTAGGGGGCTGCCAAGACACAGCCTGTTTGGGTTTTTTTTTTTTTTTACAGACTGTAGTTTGTTTTGCTTTTTTTCCCTCTCAGCTGGTTGTTAGCGCTATGTAAGAAATCCTGCAGCTGGCGGTATTGTGTTTTGTAAGCGTCTTGATGTCCTGACTGTAAGCTGAAAATTCCATTGTATACATCGTGATGTACTTGTATTTTATTTTGTATTTATTTCTTTTATACTTCTTTATGTCACAGCAGATTTCTCTGCGTGAAATCCGGGATGCTCTCCCGGGAAGACCGCGTCGTCACAAGTACAGCGCCACCCATTATGTTTTTCCTGCATGCAACTGTATTTGTTTCCCTAACAGAGTAGCTTTTTTCCACAGAATTTTGCTAGGGACAACCCTCTTGTTGCCGTGGGTTCTTTAACGCGCGCTAAATAATGATGTATAACACACGGGACCAAGGGTTCATCGTTTCATCGGAAGGACTAGCACCCAGACCACCACTAATGGTCTAATGGAAGGGGGAAAATTTTGGGCCAAAACAGGATTCCAACCACCGCACACTTTGACCGAGACTTTTTGCTTTCTAGCCAGGTGTATAACCTCTAGACCACCGATCCACTTGTAGGCTAAAAATTTGATTGTATACATCGTGTTGTCCTTGTTGTATGCTGAATATTTAATTGTATACATCGTGTTGTCCTTGTTGTATGCTGAATATTTGATTGTATACATCGTGTTGTCCTTGTTGTATGCTGAAAATTTAATTGTATACATCGTGTTGTCCTTGTTGTATGCTGAATATTTAATTTATACATCGTGTTGTCCTTGTTGTATGCTGAAAATTTAATTGTATACATCGTGTTGTCCTTGTTGTATGCTGAAAATTTAATTGTATACATCGTGTTGTCCTTGTTGTATGCTGAATATTTAATTGTATACATCGTGTTGTCCTTGTTGTATGCTGAAAATTTAATTGTATACATCGTGTTGTCCTTGTTGTATGCTGAAAATTTAATTGTATACATCGTGTTGTCCTTGTTGTATGCTGAATATTTAATTGTATACATCGTGTTGTCCTTGTTGTATGCTGAATATTTAATTGTATACATCGTGTTGTCCTTGTTGTATGCTGAAAATTTGATTGTATACATCGTGTTGTCCTTGTTGTATGCTTAAAATTTAATTGTATACATCGTGTTGTCCTTGTTGTATGCTGAAAATTTAATTGTATACATCGTGTTGTCCTTGTTGTATGCTGAAAATTTAATTGTATACATCGTGTTGTCCTTGTTGTATGCTGAAAATTTAATTGTATACATCGTGTTGTCCTTGTTGTATGCTGAATATTTAATTGTATACATCGTGTTGTCCTTGTATGCTGAAAATCTGATCTGAGTTTCAGTTCTTCACATGATCTGAGGTTATTAACTGACGTCCGGTGTACGAAATCATGCAGAACATCTTGCGCACACGTAAAAAACCCATTCCTCCTTTCGGAAGAGTAGGCCATTGAGTGCCAGTAGGAATGGATGACAGCGATGAAAACTGCATGCACACTGGTGCTGTGTTTAGGTATCATCCCAGAAGCCGGAATGTGGCTGCCTTTATGGTGGGTAAACTGTCACGTTCATAAAATTTCACCATCAGTGACCCCCGGAGCTGAAGTCCAG
>CM060325.1:4318644-4321144 GCA_030674155.1 Stramonita haemastoma | reverse complement strand
CATACATACATACATACATACATACATACATACATACAACATACACAACATACACTACATACAACACACAAGCACACAGGCACACACAGCTCTCTCACTCACACTCGTCTTTCTCTCTCTCTCTCTCTCTCTCTCTCTCTCTCTCTCTCTACGTCCACATTTAATACATTACACACAATGCATTCTGAACCAAAAAAAATACCAGTGCTGAAGTGGGCAGCATCCATCACAATGAGAAAGAGCAGAGAGGACCTACATGCCTGCCATTCAGTGCTGCTGTGAACAGCCAGCATCACAGCTCCTGGGGACTGAATGACTGACTGACTGACTGACTGACTACCTTAGGGAGCAACAGGTGATGATAATGATGATGACGATGCATGATGACGATGACGATGATGATGATGATAGTGGTGGTGGTGGTGGTGATGACGATGCATGATGACGATGATGATGACGATGACGATGCGATGACGATGATGACGATGACGATGACGATGACGATGATGATGATGATGATGATGATGATGGAGGCGGGGTGGTGGTGGTGGTGGTGGTGATGATGATGATGATGATGACAACGACGACGATGATGATGATGACGATGACGATGGTGATGATGACAAAGACCAGATGACGATAATGACGATGATGATGCCGATGATGACAACGACGACAGTGACACTGACCACGACCAATATTATGGCGACGATGATAATGATTAGTCTCGGCAATAACTTGACGGATCGTTACTGACTTCTTTTTTTTAGAGGACCCTGTTTTAAGAGAGTGGTGATGTGTATTGTTATGCACACTTTTCTATCCCTGCCCTTTACTTCTTTTCTGTATCGATTTTAATCTCTCTCGTTTATTTCTCTTTTCTTTGCTCATTGGCTATATCGAAAAACAATTCTATCGTAATATAAAACAACATTAAACACTATGAACTCGAATACAAATGATTTTTTTTTAACTTGAGATTTTTTTTAAAAACCCAACCTATCACCATCCTACCATCCACACCGGGCTATGTAAAACAGAATCACAAAGTGAGATGGGCAAGATGACATACAGGTAGATGACAGACCAAACTGGCCTGTTACCTCATGAGACAGGATGGAGTCACTGAACACGTTCTTTCATCTTTCCTGAATATAAAAAATAATTAGATTAATACAAAAAATAAATGAATAAACAAATAAACAATTCAACAAACAAACCCCTCCATCGATCCATTCATTCTTCCATCCATCCATCCATTTATCCATCCGTGCATCGATCGATTGTTTGATAGACTTGTAAAAAAAAAAACAAGTAGGTAAATAGATAAATCAATCGATAATATATCTATGAACGAACGAACGAACGAAAACGAATGAATGAATGAATGAATGAATGAATGAAATGAATAATGAGAGACAAATGATTGAACAAATAGATAAAAAGTCAGTGGCTTAAGCACCCAGTGAAAGACAGCACAGTACAGTACAGCTTAGTATGCACAGTACAGCACAGCACAGCACAGTACAGCACAGCACAGCACAGCACAGCACAGCAGCACAGCACGTACAGACAGCGCAGACAGCACAGTACAGCACAGCACAGTAAGCCAGCACAGCTGTGCAGCAGAAGACAACCACACAGCTCTCTGACTCTTTCGTTCATAATCTACAGTTTCTCAGAGAGTACTCGTCATGCAGAGCATTTACAGCATATTTCACCACAGCTACTAAAACCATACAGTATGAAGATCAGATGAAAAAGACCAACAACAAAACATAGCAAAACAGATCGGGAAGTTCCAAGAACGATACAAAGAAAACTTTCATAGATAAAAACAACCAAAATTAAAATCGGAAGTCAGAGTAACAGAAGTATTAAAAACAAACAAACAAATCAAAAATAAAACCAACCAAAAAAAAAAAACCCAAAACTGCCTTACAGTCGTCATGTTCCCTTCACAATTCATGCAACACATTTATTGACACACTCACATACATTCTTCCTTTTCACACACACACACATACACACACACACACACACACACCACACACACACACACACACACACACACACACACACACACACACACAACACACACACACACACGTACACACACGTACACACACGCACACACACACACACAGCACCACACGCTCTCTCTCTCTCTCTCTCTCTCTCTCTCTCTCTCTCTCTCTCTCTCTCTCTCTCTCTCTCTCTCTCTCTCTTCAATAACCCCTCCACCCTCACTCCCCCTCCCCACACACCCCCACCACCACACCAACAACCCCACCCCCCACCCACCCCCCAAAAAAACAACACAAAAATCAAACAGCACTATAAGTAAAAGTAGCCTGGACGTGACAACCCGAGTCTTGTTGGGCATGTAGCGCTGCGGACAGAAGATGGTGAGAAAGACGTTGCGGAACTTGCGGCCCAGCAGACAGTAGAAGAAGAAGTCGGAGGCTGCATTGACCACTAGCATGGTTTCTGCCGCGTT
>CM060325.1:4298644-4313644 GCA_030674155.1 Stramonita haemastoma | reverse complement strand
GAGAGAAGAGAGAGTGTTAATATAAAATGTAGCTGTCAGTGTCTTTTGATTATGACTTGCACCAATATGCTTATTGCTCTTCATGGGATGATTAATGTGTTGTTGACATTGACTTTGACTTGACCTTTTTCCAGAAAAAAACCCAAAAGATAACAAATTATCTCTCATACCAAAGTCAAATGCGCTTAGGCCTCACTCGTCAGGTGCTTAATTTAACAGCAGCGCAATGCATTTTCACTCATATGACAGACAACAAATAGTCACAGTCTAAGCGTTCAACGACGATTGATTGATTGATTGATTGATTTGATTGATTTATTCTTTCATATCGAGAATAATGGAATAAGCACTCTTGTGCTTTTTTACATCCAGTCCTCGTGTGTATGCAGTTTTGTAAATGTCATCTGTTCCCACCGGCACACGATGGCCTACTCTTACAAAAAGCGGAACAGGGTTTAACGTGTGCGCAAGATGTTCTGACGAAGAAAAAGAAGAACGTAAGCATATGTCTGTGGTGCTGTGTGGCTGAACGGTAACACTAAGAGCTATCAAGCCCCGTTCACGGTCACTGTCAGAACACCACATGCTTTGCTTATGGTCAAGCTCACGTGTCTCTCCTGCTTTGTCCAGCCGCGAGGCAACGTGCAGAGATAACAAACAACATCCATTTACCGCAAGCTTAGGCTGACCAACACAAACAAACAGACGCGACGTCTTCTTGCTTTTTTCAAGGATCTTCAGAAACCTGTTTTTTCCCTCCACGCCTAATGAACCGCATGTGCGGAAAATGGACGCAAAAAAGCAGCGAGCGCCATTACGGGCAGAAACAGGTGGTTGATGGCTGATGCTGCGGTGAAAGAACTGGGCTAATGCCAAAGTCAATGTCTCTGCTCATGAGCTTCTGTATTCCCATCCCCCCTCATTGTCTGCCTATTAACGAGTCTTCGACAATTATCATTGCGGAATACTGTTTTTGATATTGGCGGTGGTACCGCGCGGTAAATCAAGAATGGTCCCTGTAATAGCGGTTGTTAGGACAGAGGTGAAAAACTGGGAATAATGGGATTGTACTGTCGAAGTGGTGGTCTGCGAGGAAAACACGAATTAGGCTTTGATGTACTTTCTGTGCTTTTTGTTCAGATGGCAATAAACATGACATTGCCAGACTGGTCCTGATTTGGTCCTAATGTTGTGTTTTGTTGTGGTTGCTTTTCTCGTTATCTTCGATGTGATCAGTGTATTGGTAAAGAGGAACAATAAAGAGGGGAATTAACTGTTATTATCTTTCTATCTTTCTATCTTTTTTTCTTGTTCTTGTTCTCGTTCTCTCTTTTCTTCTTCTTCTTCTTCTTCTTCTTCTTCTTCTTCTTCTTCTTCTTCTTCTTCTTCAACGAACGCTTAGACAGCAACTCATTATTGTCCGTGACATCATATATACGAAAATGCTTTGTGATGCCATTAGGCGCCTGTCAAATTAGGCCCAGCGCATCCGATTCCAGCATGTTTTGACATCAGAGTGGTCATTATCCTGCACTGATGGCTGTCACACAAACACACACACACACTACACACTACACCACACATTCACACAAACACTACACACACACACAACACACACACAACACACACACACATACACACACAAACACACACACTACACACACTACACACACATACACACACATACACACATACACACATACACACACAACACACACACACACACAAACAACACAACACACACATGCACGCACGCACACATACACACACACTACACACACATACACACACAACACATCACACAACACACACACACACACACACACACATACACACACACACATCACACACACACACACACGACAAGTAACAAAATTCACACAAACTGCAAACACACGGGGATTAGAAGTAAAAAGCACATGACTGCTTATTCACTTATAACATTTTGTGCACACGTTAAATCACATGACTGCTTATTCCCTTATAACATTTTGCGCACACGTTAAATCCTGTTTCTCCTTCCGTAAGAGTAGGCCACTGTGTGCCAGTGGGAGCAGATGACAAGTTTTACAAAACTACATACACAAGGGGACTGGATAAAAAAAAATCCACATAACAACTTATCCAATTATCCTCAAAATAAAATAACAAAATTAATTTTTTTAAATGTATTTAAAAAATCATCGATAAAAAAATTAATAAAATAAAGATACAAACAAAAACAACAAACCACACAGACAGGCCTCAACTCTCACCTTCCTCTTTATCGGCAGGGGGGTGCAGGGCGCTGGCCCCGTGATACGATGCTCCTTCTTGGTGCTCAGTCTCCGCTTCTCCTCCTTACGCCTCCTCAGGGCCAACACCAACTGCAGGTTGAGGATAGGGATCAGCGTGTTGGGGAAACAGGTACAGGAAGATCATGGTGGGGTAGAACAGGTAGATCTGGTACAGAAACCGCAACTCCGCCCATACCCCGTCCCCTGAAGACCCCTCTCCTCCCCCCTCTCTCTCCTCCCGCTCCCCTCCCCCTCCCCTCCTCCCCTCCCTCCCCCCTCATCCTCCTCAACTGTTCCAGCCCGCTCCCGTTCAGCGACATGGCGTACGACCCGGAAAACGATTTCAACCCTTCAACGCGCATGCGCAGATTCTCGCTACTTCCGCTCACGTCACTTCCTGCTACCAGCCTTTCCGGGAGAGAGTGGGCGGCTTGTTGAGCCAGTTGTGACACGTTTCCAGCCAGGGATGAATCTCTGAGATCGTGCAGCCTCTCGGCTGAGGAAGAGGAGGAGGAGGATGGGGGGGATAGTAAGGAGGAAGGAGTCACCAGAGAGGACATGGAGGCACCCTCAGAAGAGTCGCGTGTCCCTGAGGGTTGGGACAGGAGGTGGTCGAAGCATCTTGGGAGGTTGAAGATGATGGAGAAGAGGATGATGCCGATGATGACGCGGCGAGTCTTGCCGTACGTCCACATGGAGCTGGCCTTCAGGGGCAGGAGGATCACCAGGTACCGCTCCAAGGTCACGGTCACAGTTGTGTAGGTCGAGGCCATCTGGGCCATGTTCCGGAGCGGGAAACATACAGCCATGATGCTGATGAGAATGGAATATCTGCACAACAAAACACACAGCCATGATGATGATTAGAATGAAATATTTGCACACGTGCGTGCGTGCGTAAGTGCGTGCGTGCGTAAGTGCGCGCACATGTGTGTGCGTGCTGTGTGTGTGTGTGTGCGCGCGCGCGCTCCCGCACGCGCTCGCGAGCCGCATGTGTGCGTTTTATGCATGCACTCATGCATGGGGTTGAACGTGCACAATTCTGTCAAAATAACCATTTCTCTCCCACAGTTTTTGAGGGCAGTGCCTTTCAAATTACGACCGGTTCGTGACAGCGCGTTTTGTGGGCTGTGTTTGCCTCCCCTTCTATCAACACACCTCTGGATTAAGGTTCTTTAGCAGCTTACCCCCAGAAATGGAAATAGCACTCTGCTGCTCTGAACTGATGGCCATCTGATTCTTCAAGCGTTGGCTATTAGTTTGTTTGCGCGTTTGTCTGCTCATTTTTGTTGTTTTAGGAGAGAGGAAGCACGTGCTTTTCACATCTTTTCAGCGACACTTAATTTAAAAATTGTTTAATTAATTGTTTGGAGAGAAGGCGCAAATTCAAAGATTAGCAATCATCATTATCATATAAATTCACTTCAGCAGTGATGTTTTATAAAGTTGGTGTGGAAAATAAAGAATTTGGGATGTCGAGAAAAACACACAGTCTGACACATAAAGTAGGGAAAAGTGGGAATACCATCTCTAAGACAGTTTACAATGAGATTAACATTTGTGTGGATAGGAACACTTGAATGGAGGAATCATAAATAGAGTTATACAATTAAAGAGAGGAGTCCTTTTTATTATATTATAGTTACTGTATACCCGTTAGGAGAAAAAGTTCACATGGATTCTGGAGTGACATATTCCACTCATACAAAATCTTTGACCAAACACTCCGATGGATGATTATAAATATGTTTTAGCTGGAAACATTTTTCATGGTGAAAAATGTTAAAACTGGAGAAAACCTCTTTCAAATAAAAGTTTTTATAGAAAATGGTGTAGTCTGCATTTCATATTAAATCGAGGTAAGTGTTGTTGTTTTTTTTATTGACATATGACATTGTGAAAAAATGAAATATTTAGGGTGAGATCCAGTTATTAAGAATTATAATTATTCGGACAATAAGCGTTAATGAAGACAGCAGGAGATCTAAGTGGGTTTTTCCCGACATATTTACTTATTTATTTTTATTTATTCTTTTATTTCGAGGATAACAGAATAAGCAATCATGTGCTTTTTTTCATCCGGTCCCCGTGTGTATGCAGTTTTGTAAATATTGTCATCTGTTCCCACCGGCACACGATGACCTACTCTTACGAAAAGCGGAACAGGATTTAACGTGTGCGCAAGATGTTCTGCGTGCGTTCACACACGGGCCTCGGTTTAAAGTCTCATCCGAAGGACTTTTGGGGAGAGTGGAGTCAGCACTGATGTTAACTCCAGGAGGAAAATTTCCTCGACCGGACTCGAACCCGGGTCGTCAAATTGCCAGCGCAATGTTCTGACCACTAGGCTATCTGTCCCCCATAAGATATTGTGAGACTTATTAGGCTGAGCTCACTGTATTAAAAAATTATCCTCGTAAAATAGGTATTAATTAATCTAGATAATAAGAGATCGAATGACCTTCACAAGGTCTTGAATTCAATGTTGACCGTTACAAAGGGAACACGCCCTGATTATGACATCCTGGTCAGGGACAACACACAGTCAGGGGTGTGACGAGAGGAACCATGCAATGCCAGATGACCTCATCCTAGCATGTCTTTCTGACACGGTTCATGACGTCAATCAAATCAGAATGAAATGATTTCAGATTAGACTGATCACATATATCTAGTGCTTAGGAAATAATTTTCTGGGGGAAAAAATGTTGAAAACAATAAACGTATATTCTGTAATGCTCAAAAAGAAAGTGTTAATCGACTATTCAATGCTTGCTGTAAAGTTGTTGTTTCGTGGGTGTTTTTTTTAATGGTTTACAAATTTTTCTTCATGAAAATTGAGCCAACATAAAGGATTTAGTGCTGTCAACAGAACACATTTTGTTTGGATTTAATTTTGGATCCAATCCGATCCAATCATGCTATTTATAGCCTCGCCGACCACATATCACCACATATCACGCCGACCACTATATCGGGGCTGTCACCTCGCAAGATTCTAAATCATCATAATAAAACTGTGCAACTATGTACAGATTAACATGGGATATAAAATCAACTCTACTGTCCTTCCTTGTATCAAATTTTCTATCAAAATATGAGGCTAGTCACTGCTAACATTTTTATATACAGATCCGGGGTTTGGGCCCCAAACTTGTCCCCCATCCATTAGACTATGAGTCGCGGTCTGGGTGCTACTCTTTCGGATGAGACGATAAACCGAAGTCCTGTGTGTTACACATAAATATCCAGCGCACGTAAAACAACCCACAGCAGCAAGGAAGTTGTCCTTGGTAAAAGTCTGTAGAAATTATCCACTCTGATAAGGAAACAAATACAGTTGAAGACAGGAAAAGAAAAAAAATAGGTGGCGTTGCTCTTGTGGCGACGCGCTCTCCCCGTGGAATGCACACCGAATTTCACGTAGATAAATCTGCCGTGAATTAAAGTCAAGTGGTAAAAAAATGTACCTCTGCTTCAGATGTCTAGAAAACATCGGACAATGATAACATTGAATTGAAAAAATGTGGGGCAAAAAAAACATGAGCAGTAGGGTTTTGTGTAGCTAATTCCATCAGATTGCTTTCTACGTTATGCAATGAATCGTTCAAAAGAAAAGATCATGTTCCCTGCTACCTCTACTGTTACCACCATTACCACTATCATCCTGATTCCACCTGTTACCTTCTTCTTTACCCCGCAACCCACCCCCACCTTAACACACACGCACGCGCGCACACATACACACACATACACACACACTACACACACACACTCACACACACACAAACACACACACACACACACACATTCACTGACTCTTACACACACACACAACAACAACAACAACAACAACAACAGCACACGCTTGCACACACACACACACACACACACACACACACACACACACACACACACACACACACACACACACACACACACAAACACAAACACAAACACACACACTTACACATACACACAAACAGACACTACACTACACTACACTACACTACACTACACTACACTACACTACACTACACTACACTACACACACACACACAACACACACACACACACACACACGCACGCACGCACGCACGCACGCGCGCGCGCGCGCGCGCGTTCGCGCGCAGAATTCAAGCTGATAAGTGGATGCTGACGACCACGCTCATTGTCCTCATTTCCAGATATTCCCACCCACGCTACATCTACACGCCTCCTTTCCCTTGTCCTGTCCAGTTCTGACCATGATTGTGGCAGTTATCATCAATCATCCACCACCACCACTGCCACTACCACCATCACCGCTACCATCACCACCACTGTCAACATCACCACCAGCGTCACCATCACCATCTTTATCAGCGTTGTCGTCGTCGTCGTTTTCTTTATCATCGTTATTATCATCATTTCCATCATCGTCGTCGTCATCGTCATTGTCATCATCATCATCACTCGTCGTCGCGTCGTCGTCGCCATCGTCGTCGACGACGACGACGACGTCGTCGTCGTCGTCGTCGTCGTCGTCGTCTCGTCGTCGTCGTCATCATCATTATCATCATCATCATCATCATCATCATCATCATCATCATCAACTTCTTCTCCTTCTTCTTCTTCTCTTCTTCTTCTTCTTCTTCTTCTTCTTCTTCTTGCATTCTTTGCATTCTTTGCATTCTTCTTCTTCTTTCATTCTTCTTCTTCTTTGCATCTTCTTCTCTTTGCATTCTTCTTTTTGCATTTTTCTTCTTCTTTGCATTCTTCTTCTTCTTTGTATTCTTTTGCATCTTCTTCTTCTTTGTATTCTTCTCCTTCTTTGCATTCTTCTTCTTTGCATTCTTCTTCTTGCATTCTCTTTGCAATCTTCTCTCTTTTGCATTATTTGTTGCATTCTTCTTCTTTGCATTCTTCTCCTTCTTTCCATTCTTCTTCTTTGCATTCTTTCATTCTCCTCTTCTTCTTTGCATTCTTCTTTGCTTCTTCTCCTTCTTTGCATTCTTCTTCTTTGCATTCTTCTTCTTTGCATTCTTCTTCGCTTTCTTCTTTGCATTCTTCTTCTTTGCATTCTTCTTCTTTGCATTCTTCTTGCTTTCTTCTTTGCATTCTTCTTCTTTGCATTCTTCTTCGCTTTCTTCTTTGCATTCTTCTTCTTTGCATTCTTCTTCGCTTTCTTCTTTGCATTCTTCTTCTTTGCATTCTTCGTTGCTTTCTACTTTGCATTCTTCTTCTTTATATTCTTCTTCAAACTAATCCGTCTGGACATTGGGAGCTTCCTCTTCTTTCTCTCTTTCTTTCCTTGTCAAACGCTCAGACAGCAACTGTCGTTGTCTGTCATGTGAGCGAAAAAGCCTTGGCCTGCCGTTAAGCGCCTGACAAGTCAGGCCCAGCGCATCCAACTTCCGCATAAGAGAGAAAGTGTTATCTTTTAAGTCTTTCTGGGAAAAAGGCAGGAGAATGGACCAAGGGTGGAAGAAAATAGACAAGACGGAGGGTGACAGGAAAAAAAAGGAACTAGGTAAAATCGAAGAGCGGTACAGGAAAGAGAAGCGAGAGAAATCCTAGCTCAAAATCCAGAAGGTAGGATGCTATTTGTACTGAAAGACCCCCCAGCATCCCTACAGGGGATTCATCCCCCAGGTGGATTTTCTGTGACACTTTGAGCTTACACAGAATCCTGTGATTTGAGGACTGGTAGTGACCAGTTTACGCTGGGTTTTGTTTTTGTTTTTTTGCGAGGCCACGTTCCAAGCTATTTCTATTCATCTTTGTACCCTGCTTTAAAGTTAATCAACACACACACACACACGCGTACACACACACGTAACCTACACACACACGCATGCACGCACGCACGCATGCACGCACGCACGCACGCACACACACACACGCGCGCGCACACACACACACACACACACAAACAAATAAACATACTAAGCACCAAAAGAAAGATGTATAGATGGAAAAAAGAAGAAAACAGGAAGAGGGAAAGAAAGAATGAAAGAAGGAAGGAAGGGAGGAAAGAAAGAAAGAAAGAAACAAACAAAAAATAATAAGGAAAGAAAAAAAAAAAATAAAAAAAACACAATATATATATACATATACACGCCACCTACCCCCCACCCCCCACCACCACCACCCCCCCAACACCAACACCCACAACCCCCCCCAGACCCCCCCAACCCCCCCCAACCCACCCAACCCCACCCACCCAACCCCCCCAACCCCCCCAAACCCCCCCAACCCCCAAACCACCCACCCCCACCCCACCCCAACCCCACCCACCCACCAACCCCCCCACACCAACCCCCACACCCCACACACCCACCCCCACAAGTTTACCTGTGAGGGTTGAAGTCCAGATTGGCACTGATGGAAGCGGCGCCCACCGGGATGACCAGCAAGAGGTAGAAAGCGTCGCACACCACCAGCGACAGCAGCAGCATGGACGTAGGCGACCACAGGCGTCGGCTGGTCAGCACCACGGCCGCCACCACGTTCAGGCAGAAGCCGCACACGGCCAACACCAGCCGGACAATGGCCAGAGCGATGACCACCCTCTCTCTGAAAGGGTCAGCCTCTGGGAGCGTCTGAAGCGCGAAAGAAGAAGAAGCTGAGGAGGAAATGTTGTTGAGGTTGTGGATGATGATATTGTCGTTGTTGTTGTGTGTTGTTGTGAATCATGTTGTTGTTGTGGAAGAGGCTGTGGACGTTCTGCATGATTTCACCTGTAGTCGGTGTGGTGGTGGTGAGGTTGGGAGGGGCGGTGGTGGTGGTAGTGGTAGTGGTGGTGGTGAGGGTGGTGGTGTGCGATATCCAAAAGCCAGACGGGGAGGGTAATGACGAGGAGGAGGAGTCATGTTTGATGGTCACTGCTGTCTGTAGGTCAGCCAGGCCTGGACACTGGGGTGGGGTGTGGGGTGAGGTGGGGTGTGGGGTGGGGTGTGGGGTGTGGGTTGGGGTGTGGGAAATAGGGTGCTGTGGGGTGGTGTGTGTGGCGGCGGAGAGTGGCAGCCTCCTCAATCACTCGGATGCTCTGTTTTCTGTGAGAGAAAAGGATTGTGTACGCATGGGTGATACGCACACACATATACACACACATACACACACACACACACACACACACACACACGCGCGCGCGCGCGCGCGCGCACACACACAGAGGATCTGACGATTATGACAACATGTCCTATCTTTTTTTTTATATACCACTTTATGGTGCTCTGGGTGCTAGTCTTTCGGATGAGAGGGTAAACCAAGGTCCCGTGTGTTACACATCATTATTTAGCGCACGTAAAAGAACCCAAGGCAACAAGACGGTTGTCCCTGGCAAAAATCTGTAGAAAAAAAGCCACTCTGATAGAGAGATATTTCACTTTGTAAGGACAGGCAGTTATACTTTCATGATATGACTTCAATGAAAAAGGGTAAATCAAGTTTTCAAATTCATCACTTTATAAAGACAGGCAGGTATTTCTTTGTGATAATATAGATCTACTATCTATCTATCTATCTATCTATCTATCTATCTATCTATCTATCTATCTATCTATCTATCTATCATCTATCTATCTATCTATCTATCTATCTATCTATCTCTATCTATCTATCTATCTCTATCTATCTATCTTCTTCTATCTCTATCTATCTATCTATCTTATCTATCTATCTATCTATCTATCTATATCTATCTATCTTATCTATCTATCTATCTATCTCTCTCATCTCTCTATCTATCTATCTATCTCTCTCTCTATCTCTCTCTCTCTCATCCTCTCTCTCTCTCCTCTCTCTCTCTCTCTCTCTCTCTCTCTCTCTCTCTCTCTCTCTCTCTCTCTCTGTCAATCTCTCTCCTCTCTCTTCTCTCTCTCTCTCTCTCTCTCTCTCTCTCTCTCCTCTCTCTCTCTCTCTCTCTCTCCCCTCTCTCTCTCTCTCTCTGTCAATCTATCTATCTATCTCTATCTATCTATCTCTATCTCTCATTATCTCTATCTCTCTATCTCTCTCTCTCATCTCTCTCTCTCTCTCTCTCTCTCTCTCTCTCTCTCTCTCTCTCTCTCTCTCTATATATATATATATATATATATATATATATATATATATATATATATATATATATATATATATATATATATGTCTTAGTTTGGTGACCGTGGGGGCATCCATGAAGACTTTATTTATTTTATTTATCTATCTATTGTATTTATCAGTTTATCTATTTATATATTATTTAAAATAAATAAATAAAATAAAATAAATAAAATATCCATCTATCTATCCCTTAGTTTGGTGACCGTGGGGGCATCCCTGAAGACTTGACAACCAGTTCCCTCCATTCCTATCTCTGTTTTGCCTTTCTCTAAGTTTTGTTGAGTCCTAGGCCTTTGTTACAGTCTATAGCGATGATTGTATCCAGAACTGAGCTTATATGATAATTTCGTCCAGAAATGAGCCTATAATGATTATATCCAGAAATGTATTTTGAGAGCTCCTCAACATCGCCTCTTTCATTTTCGTCGAAGAAACTTCACAAGCTGTGAATTTGTAAGCACACAGACACTGCACAAAGTATTTCATTTACACACACGACACAAAGTATTTCCTTTACACAGACACTGCACAATTCTTTGTCTTTACACAAACCTTTGTTTTTACACAAACACTGCACAATCTTTTGTCTTTACATAGACACTTCACAAACCTTTGCCTTTATATAGACACTGCACAAAGCTTTGTTTTTACACAAACACTGCACAATCTTTTGTTTTTACACAGACACTGCACAAAGCTTTGTTTTTTACATAGACACTGCACAAAGCTTTGTTTTTACACAAACACTGCACAATCTTTTGTCTTTACATAGACACTGCACAAAGCTTTGCCTTTATAACACCGCACAAACCTTTTTTTTACACAACACTGCACAATCTTTGTTTACATAGACACTGCACAAAGCTTTGCCTTATATAGACACTGCACAAACCTTTGTTTTTACACAACACTGCACAACCTTTGTTTTTACACAGACACTCCACAAAGCTTTGGTTTTACATAGACACTGCACAAAGCTTTGCCTTTATATAGACACTGCACAAAACTTTTTGTTTACATAGACACTACACAAAACTTTCCCTTTACACAAACACCACACGAACCTTTTCCTTACACAGCACAAACCTTTGTTTTTACACAGACACAAAGTATTTCCTTTACATAAACACTGCACAAGCCTTTGTCTTTACACAAACACAGCACAAACCTTTGTCTTTGCACACACAAAGTGGTTTTTTTTTACATAGACACTACATAAACCTTTGTCCTTACACTGCACAAACATTTGTCTTTACACTAACACTGCACAAACTCGTGTCCTTACACAAACCTCTGTCTTTACATGTGTGCTTTGTTCTTACACAGACACTGCAACTGCACACACAAAACTGTCCTTACACACACCAGTCACAGCTGTTTAGGAATGCTTTCGGCTGTAAAACAAACTCAGGAGAAAAACCTGAAGCAAATAAGGACAATTTAGTTTGTGTTTAAGGATATGGGAGGACAACATCAGCAAATGGACAGGCATAAAACTCAACAAAACCCTGAGAAAGGCAGGACAGAGAGGAATGGAGGGAGCTGGTTGTCAAGTCTTCAGGGGTGCCCCCACGGTCGCCAGACTAAGGGATAGATAGATAGACAGATAGATCAAGACTAAAATATCAAACAATGCGTTTTTAAAGGGTTAATGTTGCACAAGAGTAACCCCAGGTACTCTTAAAAATGCGATCATGTTATACTTTTTTTTTACTTAATCAAACGATTCGGAGTTATTTGAAAAAACAACAACACTTTAATACAATATATCACAAAGCGCTGACACTGATAGGAAATTTTTGTTTCCAAATCATTCAGAACAAAAAGAACCCGCCCATCAATTTACAACAAAAGGAGACCAAACTCACCATTAACACAGCAGCAGCAACAACAGCAAAACAAATCTCCTCCCAACTTTGATCGGAATTAATTTTTCTTTCCAAATCATTCAGAATACCCCCCAAAAACACCCATCAATTTACAACAAAAGGACACCAAACTCACCATTAACACAGCAGCAGCAACAACAGCAAAACAAACCTCCTTCCAACTTTGATAGGAATTAATTTTTCTTTCCAAATCATTCAGAACCAAAAAAAAACGTCCATCAATTTTACAACAAAAAGACACCAAACTCACCATTAACACAGCAGCAGCAACAACAACAGCAACAGCAAAAACAAATCTCCTTCCAAACTTTGAATCACACACAGACTAGACTCTTAGAAGAAAAAAAAGGCACAAGATCTGATGACAAGTTGTGAGGACCCCAACAGGAAGACAGCAGAGCCATTGACAAAACCAACCTGTGAACCTACTAATCCCTCATACACCACCCAAGCCTGGAGAACCATAACCTAACGGCATGCAGGCAGACCAACGGCCAGTAGCCAAGCTTGCTGCCTCGCCAGACAAACTTCGCACACAGTACAGCACAGCCCAGGAGCCTATAGCAGCCCCGCTGTGACCAGTCTGCTTTCAGCGTAAGCTAGCACCAATACCACAGACGGTGCCAGACCTAGTATCAGGATTGTGGTGTAGTGTAGTATAGGCTTAGTACTGCCGGCTGAGTGGGTTGGTTGTTTTTTGTTGTTGTTGTTTGAATTTCTTCGCAATGATGTATCGCTCTTGTCTTTTTGTGTAGACTTACAAAAAAAGTGGGGGGTTTTTATACCTGCTCGTGTACATGCTCCAGCAAGCTCGTATGTACACATGCACGAATGCATACACCACACACTTATACACTCATACACGCAAGCATCCAATCACACGTACATGCGTGCAAGTATGCATGCACAAACACACACACACACACACACACACACACACACGTGCACACACTCATGTTTACACACATGCACAAACACCCACACAAACATACACGCGCGCGCGCACACAGACACACATACACACACGCGCGCACACACACACACTGTCTGCTTTCAACCCAATGGCAAAGAGTGGGGGAACAGCAAATAAGTGATTTTCTGTCCACCCATTCATTCATCCATCCATTCAGACAAACAGACAGGCACATATCCCCCTTCCCTCAACATACACACACACACACAGAGACAGACATACAGACAGACTGGCGTTCGGAAACACACACACACACACACACACACACACACACACACACACACACACACACACACACACACACACACACACACACACACACATACACACACACAAACACAAACACAACACACACAATCAATCAATCAATCAATCAAATTTTTATTTCCAGATGGTACATTGAGTAAGCAGCGATCTGCTTTTTTCCATCAAGCCATCTATCTAAAGAAAAGAAAAGAAAAAAAATCAAAACAATAGCAAAAATCAAATCCTAAACAAAACAAAAAACCAACAAAAAACAAAGTAGAAAATCCCTAGCAAACAAAAAAAACCAACGAAAGAAAGAAAAGGGGAAAAAGCAAACAAACAATTAAAACAACAACAACAAACATTTCACCAACATTAACTTGCTAACATGATTTCAACAACTTTAAAATAAACTATGCCTATAAATAATACAAGCAACTACTATAACAACAACCAAAAGAGAAAATAAAATAAATAAAATAAATAAATAAAATAAATAAATAAAAATAAAAAAATATTTTAAAAAATCTACTCGAAAGCCATACACACATATGCACATACACCCACACACCCATACTACACACACACACACACACACACACACACACACACACACACACACACACCCCCGTGCATCTAACACACACACACACACACACACACACACACACACACCACACACACACACACACACACCACACACACACACACACACACACACACACACACACACACACACACACACACACACACACGGTTTGCGCTCTTCCACTCAGCTCGTATACTCGTAGTACATGCACACATTTAAAGTCTTTTTTAAAAAATCATATAGTGTCAAAAAAAAACCAACAAAAAAACACACTCAAAACAACACACACACACACACACACACACACACAAACACCACAACACACACACACACACACACACAACACACACACACCACAGCTTACATCAATTACAATGTAACACCAAAAAACATTAAGACCTTAATAATAATAATAAAAAATAATAATAATAATAATATAATATAATAATAATAATAATAATAATAATAATAATAATAATAATAATAATAATAATAATAAATAAATAATAAAACAATTTTTTTTTTAAATGAATAAATACAACAACAACAACAACAAAATGTCAAAATGAATAAGTAAAATAATAAAAAATCTATAAGCAATTTATGTCAGATTACAATATCTCTATACTTCAATTCATACTTTATATTTTTAAAAGAAGATAAGGAAAAAAACAACAAACACAACGATACCTTATGATAATACCCATCATCACTGAGAGGAAATAACATATACGCTAACAAACATACAATCAAACAAAAGAAAAACAAAAACAAACAAACAAACAAAAAACACATAAAAACACACCAAAAAACAAACAATCAAACCAAAACATCAAAAAACCACCACAACATACACACCACACACATACACACACACTCACCCCACACGCACATAACACATGCACAACGCACACACACATACACATATGTACATATATACAC
>CM060325.1:4278644-4281144 GCA_030674155.1 Stramonita haemastoma | reverse complement strand
GATAACAACAAGCATACCTACTGCCAGTGATAAAAAGGGAGATAACAACAAGCATACCTACTGCCAGTGATAAAAAGGGAGAGAACAAGCATACCTACTGCCAGTGATAAAAAGGGAGATAACAACAAGCATACCTACTTCCAGTGATAAAAAGGGAGATAACAAAGCATACCTACTGCCAGTGATAAAAAGGGAGAGAACAACAAGCATACCTACTGCCAGTGATAAAAAGGGAGAGAACAACAAGCATACCTACTGCCAGTGATAAAAAGGGAGAGAACAAGCATACCTACTGCCAGTGATAAAAAGGGAGAGAACAAGCATACCTACTGCCAGTGATAAAAAGGGAGAGAACAAGCATACCTACTGCCAGTGATAAAAAGGGAGGAGAACAAGCACACCTACTTC
Source organism: Stramonita haemastoma (assembly GCA_030674155.1). Taxonomy (NCBI): domain Eukaryota; kingdom Metazoa; phylum Mollusca; class Gastropoda; order Neogastropoda; family Muricidae; genus Stramonita; species Stramonita haemastoma. The sequence continues at coordinate 4,280,736 of CM060325.1, read as the reverse complement.
CAGTGATAAAAAGGGAGAGAACAAGCACACCTACTGCCAGTGATAAAAAGGGAGAGAACAACAAGCATACCTACTGCCAGTGATAAAAAGGGAGAGAACAACAAGCATACCTACTGCCAGTGATAAAAAGGGAGATAACAAGCACACCTACTGCCAGTGATAAAAAGGGAGAGAACAACAAGCATACCTACTGCCAGTGATAAAAAGGGAGAGAACAACAAGCATACCTACTGCCAGTGATAAAAAGGGAGAGAACAAGCATACCTACTGCCAGTGATAAAAAGGGAGATAACAAGTACACCTACTGCCAATGATAAAAAGGGAGAGAACAACAAGCATACCTACTGCCAGTGATAAAAAGGGAGAGAACAACAAGCATACCTACTGCCAGTGATTAAAAGGGAGATAACAACATGCATACCTACTGCCAGTGATAAAAAGGGAGATAACAAGCATACCTACTGCCAGTGATAAAAAGGGAGAGAACAAGCATACCTACTGCCAGTGATAAAAAGGGAGAGAACAAGCATACCTACTGCCAGTGATAAAAAGGGAGAGAACAACAAGCACACCTACTGCCAGTGATAAAAAGGGAGAGAACAAGCATAACTACTGCCAGTGATAAAAAGGGAGAGAACAAGCATACCTACTGCCAGTGATAAAAAGGGAGATAACAAGCATACTACTGCCAGTGATAAAAAGGGAGAGAATAACAAGCATACCTACTGCCAGTGATAAAAAGGGAGAGAATAACAAGCATACCTACTGCCAGTGATAAAAAGGCAAAAGAATAACAAGCATACTACTGAACATAAAAAGGCAAAAAGAATAACAAGCATACCTACTGAACATAAAAAGGCAAAAAGAATAACAAGCATACCTACTGAACATAAAAAGGAAAAAGAATAACAAGCATACCTACTGAACATAAAAGGAAAAAGAACAACAAGCATACCTACTGAACATAAAAAGGAAAAAGAATAACAAGCATACCTACTGAACATAAAAAGAAAAAAAAATAACAAGCATACCTACTGAACATAAGAAAGGAAAAAGAATAACAAGCATACCTACTGCCAATAATAATATAAAAAAAAGAAAATAATAACAAACATACCTACTGAACATAAAAAGGAAAGAGAACAACAAACATACCTACTGAACATAAAAAGGAAAGAGAACAACAAACATACCTACTGCCAATAATAAAAAAGGCAAAAAACAACAAACATACCTACTGAACATAAAAAGGCAACAACAAAAAACAAGCATACCTACTGAAAATATAAAAAAAAATCACATCTCCATATTTTAGGAACCAAGATTTTTATGAGGATTAGTTTGCATGACATTAGTGACAACGTGTATCATTACTCTGTCTTCAGAGCCTGTAGGCTTGTTCAACAGTTGTTGACAACACAGACATGGAACGACTTAACTGAACAGTTCCTTGTCCACAGCATTTCTGCTACACTTCAGTCCATATCTTTGACGTCAAGAACACTGCGGGTGTGTGTGTGTGTGTGTGTGTGTGTGTGTGTGTGTGTGTGTGTGTGTGTGTGTGCGTGCGTGCGTGCGTGTGTGTGTGTGTGTGTGTGTGTGTGTGTGTGTGTGTGCGTGTGTGTGTTGTGTGTGGGGTGTGCATGTGTGCATGTGTGTATGTGAGTGAGTGTGTGTGTGTGTGAGTGTGTGTTTGTGTGTGTATGTGTGTGTGTATGTGTGTGTGCATGTGTGTGTGTGTTACGTGCGTGCGTGTTTTAATGACTGCCCTTTACCTTGAGACTGCAGTGGTATCAAAACGCCAGTGGTTAGTCTTGCGCCGTGCTCATCCCTGCAGTTTGATGGACAGTGTCTAATCTGGACATCACCTATCTAGTTATTACTGCCCATATCCCCTCCGTGTCAACAACATAATGACATGACGTGCGTAGCCATGTCCGCTACGTCAGGAGACAGATTTTGGAGAGATTTTCTGTTGAAAGAGAGCAAGGCTAGAGCAGTGACAGTGATTGGGAGAACAGTGCGCGGTTCCGTACCAAACAGGGATTATATACATAATATATATATATATATATATATATAAACACCCAAC
>CM060325.1:4261144-4273644 GCA_030674155.1 Stramonita haemastoma | reverse complement strand
TCCACAGCATTAACATTGTTCGCTGAATAGTGGCATATTTGTGCTCTGTTTCTTATAGGGAACGAGATATAAGATAGGAATACGTGTCAGACGAATACTGTTTAAATTAATGCCTTCAAAGCATATTCATAACTATTGGAGTGAGAGCAACAGGTCTGTAACCATTTTTAGATTTAGGATTGCTTCTTCTTTTTTTTGGGGGGGGGGAACATCAGTAAACATAACAGGCAGAGACTATGACAAAGTTAGATACATAAAAAAAACACCATCATGCTTACGTTATAGAAGAAAATGAAGATAATCTGTAAGGATTGTTGCCTTTATGATAAGAAGAAAACGAAATAACCGACATGATAATTATTATGTCGGACAGATCGTTGAACTGTGCAGTGCAGTGTTTCATGGCTGTTGTATCGGGGCATTAGCTGAAGCTAAGAGCGAGAATCAGTACAACAGAGGATCAAAGCCTGTTCAGTGGCTGTGTCTGGCTTTGTGTGTAGTTGTGAAAGGGAAGAGGCTCGGCTGTGACGAGGAGAAACCACTCACAAAGGATTAGAAAAGGCGCTTTACCGCCCTTCTCAGCACCCACGGGGAAGGAAAGTGGCAGGATGGTTAAGACTTTCGCCAGCCAACAAGAAACCGTGAGGTTCTGTGTTCGATTCCTAGCCTCGTCCTTTCTTCCCAATTTGACGAAAAATTCGAATTAAATGTCAACGTCATTCGGATGAAACTATAAACCGAGGCCCCGTGTGCGAAGACACACAGAACATCTTGCGCACACGTTAAAACCCCGTTCCGCCTTTCCGAGGAGCAAGCCATTGTGTGTCGGTAGGAGCGGATGACAACAAAATATATTTTTTAAAAACCAGCATGCACACGGGTGTCTTGTTTAGACACCATCCCTGAGGAAAACTCGGGGAGTTGAAGTCCCCAGGGCGGTTCGGGGCTGTAGGCCTATACGGCAACGTTTTGGCGGCTCCAGCCACGGCTTTGGAACCATGTGTATTGGCGATTGCCTTTCTAATGAACCATTCCAGCGAAGTGGAGAGGGAGGGGTCTGCTGTATGGATAACAGCTTTCCCTCCATACCTACTTACCCAGGCTTTGCGCTCTGGAGCCTAGAGCACAACTCCATAGTCTTCCCAGACTGACGGATGCCTACAAAAGTACCCCACATTTTAATCCCTCCACAGACCAACACACGTGAAGGTATCAGGGGGACGGGATAGCCAAGTGGTCAGAACATGGCGCTGTAATTTGACGACCCGGGTTCGATTCCCGTTCGAGGGGATTTTTACCTGGAGTTAAAATCAGTGCTGACTTCACTCCCCAAAAGTCCTTCGGATGAGACTATAAACCAAAGCCCCGTGTGCGAACGCACGCAGAACATCTTGCGCACACGTTAAATCCTGTTCCGCTTTTCGTAAGTTCGTAACAGTAAGCCTATTGTGTGCCGGTGGGAACAGATGACAAGATTTACAAAAGCTGCATACACACGGGGACTGGATGTAAAAAAGCACATGAGTACTTATTCCATTATCCTCACAAAATTAATAGAAACTGCATACACACGGGGGCTAGATGTTAAAAAAAAAAAAAGCACATGAGCGCTTATTCCATTATCCTCGATATAAAAGAATTTTTTTAAGGCTCTGGCCAGGGACACGGCCTGAAGTGGCCAGCCATGTGGCCACAACGTCTGCTGCTGCTGCTGTGTTTTGTCAGCACTTTAAACCACAGGCTGGGCAAAGAAGGAAGGGGAGGGAGGGAGGGGGAGGGGGGGGCAGAAAAAAAAAGGAAAGTAGGAGATAATTATATCCCTTTCACGCTGACTTTAGTCATGCTTTTCATTTTCGTCTCTTCTTAAAGCCCAGACAGCTGGAAACCAGTTGGGATTAATTATGACGTGACGTCACCACAGTTTGAAACACAAGCTGGGACTAATTATGACGTCACCAGTGAAACACATTGGATAATTATGACGTCAGGTCTTGTCTCCTTGTCGGCTTTTCATTTCTTAAAACAGCCCCCGACATTGATAGGATGCCATCAGCTGACATGACATGACATGACATGACATGACTACTGTTAGTTGACATGACACGGCATACTGTCGATTGACGTGACATGATATGCCTCAGTTGACATGACATGGCACATTGTCAATTGACACATTGTCAGTAGACATGACGTGGCATATTGTCAATTAACACGACATGACATATTGTCAATTAACACGACAAGGCATATTGTCGGTTTACACGACAAGGCATATTGTCAGTTGACACGACATGGTATATTGTCCGTTGAATCACATACTGTCAGTTGACACAACTGGCATATTGTCAGTTGACACGACATGGCATATTGTCAGTTGACACCATATGGCATATTGTCAGTTGACACAATGACATACTGTCAGCTGACATGATATGACATATTGCCAGTTGACACCACATGGCATATTGTCAGTTGATATGACATACTGTCAGCTGACATGATATGACATATTGCCAGTTGACACCACATGGTATATTGTCAGTTGACATGTTGACATATTGTCAGTTGACACGACATGGCATATTGTCAGTTGACATGATATGACATATTTTCAGTTGACATGGCATGCTGGCCCATTCCTGCCCAAGGTAGACTAGTGTTTAAGCTAGCCACAAGATGTACTGCAGGCCTAACTTCACGAGCAAGGCCTCAGCCAAATGTTCTCCTCCCAAGGACTTTCAAGGGAGTGAATCAGTTCCACTGTCACCCAAAGGGAGTGAATCAGTTCCAACGTCACCCAAAGGGAGTGAATCAGCTCCAACGTCACCCAAAGGGAGTGAATCAGTTCCAAAGTCACCCAAAGGGAGTGAATCAGTTCCAAAGTCACCCAAAGGGAGTGAATCAGTTCCACTGTCACCCAAAGGGAGTGAATCAGTTCCAACGTCACCCAAAGGGAGTGAATCAGCTCCAACGTCACCCAAAGGGAGTGAATCAGCTCCAACGTCACCCAAAGGGAAAATCCCCTACACCAGACACTTCGGCATAGACTCCAATCCGCAGCCTGGGTTTTCTCCCTGTCCCGCCCTCCTACAAGAACTCTGCATCTGAGTCCCCATACAGAAGAATGAGCGGCCATAAAAAGTGTATGTTTGGGAACTCCAACACTTATTTCCAGATCACATAGTGTCCACCTCTAAAAGGTAAAAAGGTAAAGGTGTCCATAACCAATGTGCTTGTAGGGGAGCGGGGCGTCAGAGACCTCAGCTTCTCTAGGGGCCAGCATGTTGAGGGCGGCGCCCATCTCCTCTCCCTCGCTGCTTTACCTTCCCTGACCCTAAAGAGGGCAGGTACCCATTTACAGCTGGGTGAAGTGGGGAACTGTACTGAACCCAAGGCGCGCAAAAAGTCACCCATCCAGTTGGTAACCACGCTCGATGCTGCTTAACCTTAATCTTAACTTGTGGAAAGCTAGTCCTCTGACCACTGAGCTATCCCGTCCCCCTATGCACTTTTAGTCTGTCTTAAACCAAGTAGCGCAATGACATCTCTTCCAGAGAAAGTGACTGTGGTGTTAATATGTGGGTAGAATATGGCATCTATTGCAGACACTGACACTGACACTGACAATATTTTATTGTGTTAAGCTTTTTAAGCCCATTCACAAGGGGACAGTGGGAAGGGGACTGGGCACAAAACACACATTTTCAGACATGAAAAGTGTATCATTTCTTCTGCCCATATGGACGGCATGGCATGGAATCCACGACATGGTGAAGTAATTTTTACATTTGGATTCAATAAATTGTTGTGTACCACTTTATCCCATTACAAATGGAGGCAGGAGGATACAACAACCGTAAACATCTCATAAGCAACAAGTCTGACAGGGCTTCCATATTTTTACATTCTGTCTGATTCGCCGGCTTGTGCCCTTTCCAAGGAAAACAAGTGTGGTCTGATGGAAATAGAATGTGGCTTTTGTAATTTCTAATGCAGAGAAAGTATGATGTGGTGTAGATACACTGTGGTTTTTGCAATGGCATCTATTGCAGAGAAAGCAAGTGTGGTGTGATGTAAATAGAATGTGGCTTTTGTCATTTCTGTTGCAGAGAAAGTAAGAATGACCTGGTGGAAATACAATGTGGCTTTTGCAATGACACCTACTTTTATTTTTTATTTATTCTATTCTTTTATATCGAGGATAATGGAATAAGCACTCGTGTGCTTTTTTACATCCAGTCCCCGTGTGTATGCAGTTTGAAGAGGAAGTGAGTGTGGTGTAGCACGTGTGGTGTGGCGTGAATAGAAAATGGCCTACATGGTGACGTCCCTTGCAGAGATGACACAGCATGATTCAGTGTTAAAAGGAAAAGCATATTTTAAAAACCGCAACAACAACAACAACCACAGCACGTGCTGTCAACTCACGTGTCACTGTCCTCTCTTCTCTCTCGTGTGTGTGCACGTATGAAGTATAACTACTCATACTCTCCTCCCACCCACCTCCCACCCCCACCCCCACCCCCTGCCCTCCTTCCCCCTACCCCTATGCATTCTCACAACCTCTCTCTGTATTTCCTTGTTTCTGTCCCTGTCTCTGTTCTATCCTCTCTTTGTCTGTGTGTCTGTCTGTGTGTCTGTTTGTTTCTCATCTCTGAGGTCACAACAGATATGTTTTTATACCACTTTATGTCACTGCAGATTTCTCTGTGTGAAATTTGGGCTGCTCTCCCCGGGTAAAGCGTGTCGCAACAAGTGCGGCGCCACCCGTTATTTATTTTTCCTTTTTCTGTGTGCAAGTGTATTCGTTTTCCTATCAGAGTGGCTTTTTTCTATAGAATTTTGCCAAGGACAGCCCCTCTTGTTGCCGTGGGTTCTTTTACGTGCGGTAAATAATGATGTGTAACACACGGGACCTCGGTTTATCGTCTCATCCAAAAGACTAGCACCCAGACCACCAATCATGGTCTAATGGATGGGGGGAAAGTTTTGGGACCAAACGGGATTCGAACCACCGCATACTCCAATCCTGACTTTTTGCTTTCTAGGCAGGCGCGTTACCTCTAGACCACAGATCTACCGATATATGTGCAGATAACACTGATAGAGAGATACAGACAGAAAGACAGAGACCGACAGAGAGGGGCAGACAGAAAGAGACTCAGAAAAAAAGTGAGACAGACAGAAAGGGAGGGAAATGAACTGACAAGACAAAGAAAGGATGAAAAAATACAACAAAACTGCCATGAGGGCATTCCACGCATAGGTACTAGAAGGGTGCGCGTGTGCATGTGTGTGTGTGTGTGTGTGTGTGTGTGTGTGTGGTGTGTGTGTGTGTGTGTGTGTGTGTGTGTGTGTGTGTGTGTGTGTTTGTGTGTTGTGTGTGTGTGTGTGTGTGTGTATGTGTGTGTGTTTGTGTTGTGTGATGTGTGTGTGTTTGTGTGGTGTTGTGTGTGAGTGTGTGTGTGTGTGTTGTGATTGTGTGGGGTGTGTGTGTGTTGTGTGTGTGTGTGTGTGTGTGTGTGTGTGTGTGTGTGTGTGTGTGTTGTGTGTGTGTGTGGGGTGTGTGTGTGGTGTGTGTGTGGTAGCTGTGGAGGTGTGAACAGAGGATTAAGAGGACTTACCACTCTGTAATGATGGCTAAAGATGAGCGGCTTAATCTTCTTCTTTACAACAACAACAACAAGTATTCGCTGCATTTACTGCCTATCCAAAAAAGGTCAAGGGACTGTACATCATCAACCTCATCCCCTACACCTCCCCCCTCTCCATACATGCACACACAGACACAGACACACACAGATACACAGAACAGAACACAGACAAACACAGACACACGCAGAAACACGCAGACACACGCATACACGCGCGCACACACACGGAAAACACACACACACACACACACACACACAACACCCCCACACACAAACACACACACACACACACACACACACACACACACAGAGAGAGAAACACACAGACACACACATAGACACATACAAACACAGACACAGACACAGACACAGACACAGACACAGACACAGACACAGACACAGACACACACACACACACACACACACAAAACACACACACACACACACACACACACACACACACACACACACACGTGCCAGTGCACACGTACACACAGCTACCACCCACACACCCCATCTCACCCACAAGTCATATCCCCCCCCCCACACACACACCCCACCCCCACACACACCAATCTAGGCATACCATGAAGACTTATGAACTTACTGACTAGCAAAAACATGTATGCTTTTGTATCAACTTTTTATGACTATAAACATTCAAAAACCATCCCAGGTAAAAGATATAAGATAGTTACTTATTTGCATGAGCTTGCACATGTGCGCGCGCGTACATACATACGTACATACATACATACATACATACATACATACATACATACATACATACATACATACATACATACATACATACATACATACATACATACATACATACATACATGCACACACATACACACACGCACTCATACAGACACACACACATATAAACACACAGCACACACACACACACACACACACACACACACACACACACACACACACACACACACACACACACACACACACACACACACACAACACACACTCAACAAATACGAGAAACAAGGCAGCTTCTATGTTTAGCATCCTGCAGAGTCAGCGGGCTGTCCCTCATCCCTGTCTCTGTATCATCAGCACAAACTGGAAGCTCTCTGATTCTTTTAGGAGAGACTATAAACCGAGGAACAGTGTGCAAACGCACGCAGAACATCTTGCACACATGTTAAAACCCGTTCCACCTTTCGGAAGAGCAGGCCATTGTGTGCCAGTAGGAGTGGATGACAAAATAAATAAAAAAACGTATGCACACAAGTGTCGCGTCGTGTTAAGACACCATCCCTGAGGAAAAATCGGGGAATTAAAGTCCCAAGGGCGGTTCGGGGATGTAGGTCTATATCATGGCAATGTTCTGGTGGCTCCTGCGACGGCACTGGAACCATTCGTATTAGCGATTGCCTTTCCAATGGACCACTCCAGTGACGTGAAGAGGGGGGTAGGGGGTCTGCTGCATGGGTAACAGCTTGCCTTCCATATTTACTTTTTCTTGCTGTCTAATCCTCTGACAACGCCCCCGTCTTGCTGTTCCCACGCTGCTCATTTTGATCCCCCCTTCACAGCCATACCCAGATTCGTTGTGTCTTATCCTCAGGGTCGGCAGTCCACAGGGAGCCCATCAATATTAGGCCGCCTCGGGGCCACCAGCCAGAGGGGCCCTGCACTGCTGCTGGGTCACTTTGGTGGTGTTCAGTGGTGCCTGTTCTGAGCTGACATACGCAGGACACCACCTACTAAGCCCCCTACTAACGACAGTATTAGCTCAGTTGCGGAGCCAGACCGAATGAATCACCCACCCGAGGTGGCGACCACCACAACGTCCCTCCAACGACCATCTCCTGCGAACCCCCAACCCCAAAGGCTTTGATTCAAACTCACCACAGACACAAAAGTGCATGGGTAAACCGAATTTGAGGTCACCATGAGACCAGAGCAACGGGGGTTACCGAATCAGAGGTATTTTTTCTTTATTGCATGATGATCAATGGTGATGAGGATGATGTAATGATGCTGCTGTGGAAGTGCATCAGCTTTGAGACTACTTGACAGGGTTGTACTCTACGCTTACTGTCATAATATATCCCGGCGTCAAACGGGCCCGAGAGATACAGACACCTTCAGTGTTGGTCAGGTAATTTGTGCAACACTCTCAAATTCGCATCCGTAAAGTGGATGAAGCTCGACTGTGTGGTCCCAGTCTCCACACTGAGCCCACAGCGCACTCACTCTGGGTGGGAGTCCAGACCGAAAAACCTACCTATATCATGGCTTCCTCCCAAGGGAACTGACGGTGGCTCTATGTGGCTGGCTTGTGGACTCATAGCCTAGACTGAGGTAGTTTATACTGAGGTTAATAACTGTCACCTGAAAAGACAGGGTGAAGGATCACTGGATGACAGTGCAGTGACCTCCTTCTGCTAAGTGGAACGCCTCCACACTGCTTCCATACTACTAGATTCAACTATAGTCGCGTTCACACTACTTCCATACTGCTACACTTATATTGTCGATACCCAACTGTAAAAAGGTAAAGGTGTCCCATAACCTGTGTGGTCATAGGGGAGCGAGGGGTCAGAGACCTCAACTTCTCTAGGGGCCAGCATGTTGAGGGCGGCGCCCGTCTCCTCTCCCTCGCTGCTTTACCTTCCCTGACCCTGGAGAGGGCAGGTACCCATTTACAGCTGAGTGAACTGGGGGAACTGTATTGTAACCAAGGCGCGCAAACGGTCACCCATCCAACTGGCAGCACGCTCGACGCTGCTTAACTTGACTTGGGGAAAGCGAGCGCTCTGACCACTGAGCTATCCCGTTTTCAACTATATCTTAATTTAGTTTTTATTTGTTGTTGTTGTTGTTGCTGTTGCTGCTGCTACTACTGTGTTGCTGCTACTACTACTGCTGCTGCTGCTGCTGTCATTTTAGCCGCCGCTGTATTGTACTGATTTAGCGTTCTTTAGCTTAATACACAAGGATCACTAGAATAATAATGCACTTCCCCACACTCATCTTACCAGGAATTCACTGGGAGACTGGGAGTACAGTGGGTGAACATGTTATGCCTGTGTATGGTTGGAGTTTGGTTTGGTGTTGAGTTTTTCTTTTTATCATTGGCATATAGGCAGCCATGATCGACTTCAAGATTTTTCCTCTCACGGTGTAGATAGAACACAGGCTGCTGCGCCCTGAGTTTGTCAGGGATAAAGACGATCTCAATTCACTTTTCACACATAACAGTCCTTTTTTTTTTATTTATTATTCTTTTATATCGAGGATAATAGAATAAGCACTCATGTACTTTTCTACACCAGTCCCCGTGTGTATGCAGTTTTCTAAATCTTGTCATCTGTTCCCACCGGCACACAATGGCCTACTCTTACGAAAAGCAGGACAGAAATTAACGTGTTCGCAAGATGTCCTGCGTGCGTTCACACACGGGACCTCGGTTTAAAGTCTCATCCGAAAGACTTTTGGGCAGAGTGGAATCAGCACGGATGTTAACTCCAGATGAAAAGTCCCCTCGAACGGGAATCGAACCCGGATCGTCAAATTGCGAGCGCAATGTTCTGACCGCTAGGCTATCCCGTCCTTTACTGGGGGTGCCGGGGTGCGGAGCTGTCAGTGTAAATAGACACTCCACCATCTGGAAATTCTGTACTAACACCACCTCTTTTCTATCCCTCTCTGTTTTTGCCTTTTTTTCCTTTTTCTTCCCTACCACCTCCTTCTTTGTCTATTTTTCAACTTTTCCTGGTTCATTCTCTTGCCTTTCCCTAAAAAAAAAAAAAAAAACTTAAAAGATCATTCTCTCCCACGTATGGACTGGGCCTGACTTAACAGGCAGCGCAAACGTACTTTTAGCCTATTAGACAGACAGACAGAAATAGTTGCTGTCTGAGCATTGGAAAAAGAAGGAAAAAGAAGAAGGAAACGGAACAATATTTCGACTGAAAGTCTGGTGCTGTACTGACCACCAGGGATGGCCAAAGCACCTAGGCTTGACCGAAGGCTGCGTGTGCTGACATAACTGGCTTTGGTCAGTCACAACCCTGGGGTCCTACTGGACTCACAGATGGACCATCATTTTGCTAAGCAGTGATGTTTGCTCTCTGGAATAATCCTGTGAACAGGTAAAGGCCAGAGCTGGTTGCGGGGAAATGCTGATTAATATTCATAAGACACAGCGACACGTGGGGTTAACTCACGTGTTGACTATTCTTTTATGCGTAGAGGGATTTTTTTGGATATGGGGGTGGGGGGGAGGGATAGGTGGGTGGGGGGGGGGGTAGGTGTGGGGGGTGGGGGTGGGTGCGTGTGTGTGTGTGTGTGTGTGTGTGTGTGTGTGTGTGTGTGTGTGTGTGTGTGTGTGTGTGTGTGTGTGTGTGTGTGTTTGTGTGTGTGTTTATTTATTGATTGATTGATTTTATTCTTTTTCTTTTATATCTTTTTTTTTTAATTCTTTATATCAAGAATAATGGAATAAGCACTCATATGTGTGTGTGTGTGTGTGTGTGGTGTGTGTGTGTGTGTGTGTGTGTGTGTGTGTGGTGTGTGTGTGTGTGTGCGTGTGTGTGTGTGTGTGTGTGTGTGTGTGTGTGTGTGTGTGTGTGTGTGTGCATGATCTGAGTCTGGCCGTGTGATCCGATAAAACAGACGTTATTTTTTACATGTCTGTTAACTATCCCTCCACTTGTTACTGAATCAGTTCCTTCAGGGGGTACTTTTCTCTCTCTGTCTCTGTCTCTTTCTGTCTCTGTCTCTGTCTCTGTCTCTCCTTGTCTCTCTTCTCTTTCTTCTCTCTCTCTCTATTTTTCTCATTCTCTCTATTATTAGCTATCTCACCCATGTATTATTATGTTGTCGTTCGTGTTGTTGTGTTGTTCGTAATCATGTATTATCATCTCTCTCGCATCATCATCATCATCATCATCATCATCATCATCATCATCTATCATCATCATCATCATCACATCATCATTATTATCTTTTCATCATTATATCATCATTATATTATTATATTATTATATATTATTATATATTATACTATTATTATACTATATTATTATTATATATATTATTATTATTATTATTATTATTATTATTATTATTATATTATTATTATTATTATTATTTATTACTTATTATTTTTTTTATTATTATTATTATTATTATTATTATTATTATTATTATTATTATTATTATTATTATTATATTATTAATTATTATTATTATATTATTATTATTATTATTATATATTATTATTATCTATTACTATTACTATTATATTATTATTCATTATTATTATTATTATGCGTAAGAAAAGGCTGAATGCAAGCGCTTTGATTTGTTTTTACAAGATATAGCGCTATAAAATTTCATCCTTTTAAATATATTTATATAAGGTATGTCTGTCTTTCTGTCTGTCTCTCTGAATCTCCATCTATAGGTCTGTCTGTCTTTCTGTCTGTTTGTCTAGATCTCTGTCTTTCTGTCTGTTACTGTTCTCCATGAATACGGAGAGACATATAAACAAACATGCTGCAGAAAGCAGACAATGTATATAACTATAAAAGGGACATACTGAAAGAAATATACAGACATAAAAAATGGTAAAGATCACCATAACCTAGCGTTCGTAAGGAGCGAGGCGTCAGAGACCTCAGCTTGTCCAGGGGCCAGCATATTGAGGGCGGCGCCCATCTCCTCTCCTCGCTGCTTTACCTTCCCTGATCCCGAAAGAGGGCAGGTACCATTTACAGCTGGGTGGACTGGGAGACTGTACTGAAGCCAAGGCGCGCAAACCGTCACCCATCTACTTGGTAACCACGCTCGATGCTGCTTAACTGGCTCAGGGAAAGCGAGTGCTCTGACCACTCAGCTATCCCGCCCCCCTTATATACAACATGCTGACAGAAAAAATAAACAGAAAATGTATCAAATACAGACAAGACAGACAGAAAGCAGAAAATAGACCCAAAAAAGCGGGATGAGAGGAGGAGAAAAAACAAGGCAGAAACAAAGAGAGGAATAGAAAAGAAGGGATTCCTAGCACAGAATTTCCAAACGGTGGGGAAGCTACTTATACTGCAAGATGCCCCGATTCCCGACGAGGGACACCGTCCTTTGGACAGTGGTGTCAGCGTTTCTTGACCAACCCTGAAGATGGGTTTTTATTCATTTTATTTTATTTAATCGTATTTATACCACTTTATGTCACAGCAGATTTCTCTGATGAAATTCGGGATGCTCTCCCCGGGGAGAGCGCGTCGCCACAAGTGCAGCACCACCTTTTTTTCCTGTCTGCAACTGTATTTGTTTTCCCTATAAGAGTGGCTTTTTCCAATACAGAATTTTGCCAGGGACAACCCTCTTGTTGCCGTGGGGTCTTTAACGTGTGCTAAATAATGATGAGTTACACACGGGACCACGGTTTATCGTCTCATTCGAAAGACTAGCACCCAGACCACCACTCATCGTCTAATGGATGGGGGGGGGGGATTTGGGGCCCAAACGGGACTTGAACCACCGCACACTCCGACCCAGACTTTTTGCTTTTTAGGCAGGGACGTTACCTCTAGACCACCGATCCACCGGAAGCGAAGAGTTTTGTTTGTCAGTCATGTTCGACGATGACCTCCAAAACAGCAGAGGAGGCAGCTGCTGTTTCAGACACTGGGCAGAAATTAGATTATAGTGGAGATGCCTTGCCCACAGTACATCCCCACTCTCTCGGCCAAGAGGGCATAAGGACAGTCAGCGTTGGAGATTTTCTCCAAAGGCCAACTAGCCCCCTGGGCTGCAGCACGAAAGGCTGTGCAAGTCAAGCCTCCTAGTCAGAGAGTCATAGTCGAT
>CM060325.1:4246144-4248644 GCA_030674155.1 Stramonita haemastoma | reverse complement strand
TCTTTTGCCAATTCAAAATCAAAATTCTGAACTTCCTATCATCCCTTCAGGGATATGGAAGATGTTAGGAAATCTCAATGCACAAAAATGATAACTGAACAACATTCATCCACCATGTAACTGGATATTTGAACACATCACTAATATAAATAGAAACCAGTCCATTGTACTGTCGGTTCAAAACAAGCATAACTCACAGTCTTTACCAACCAGACGGCACCCTGACAGCTGGGATCCCCCAGGAAAGGGATCTGCTGAAAGGATCAGCCCAGGGATCTGACAGCCATCGAACAGCCTTCAGCTGAAGGAATGATCATCCCACCGGGCATCAATGGCACTGTCTGTCTGTCCGCAATGTCGTCTGCTTCTGCGGGGGGAGGGGGGGGGAGGAAGTAAGGGGCGCGGAGATATATGACAGAGAGAGGGGGGGGTAGAGGGAGCAGGAGAGGAGAGAGAGAGAGAGAGGAGAGGAGAGAGAGAGAGAGAGAGAGAGAGAGGAGAGGAGAAGAGAGAGAGGAGAGGAGAGAGGAGAGGAGAGAGAGAGAGAGAGGAGAGAGAAGAGAGAGAGAGAGAGAGAGAGAGAGAGAGAGAGAGAGAGAGAGAGAGAGGAGAGAGGAGAGAGAGGAGAGAGGAGAGAGGAGGAGGATGAGAGAGGAGAGAGAGAGAGAGAGAGAGAGGTGAGGCCAGTTCGTATTAGATGTCAGCTTTTCGACTTTTCCTTCTGTCTTTAGTTTTTCTTTGCTTTTGCTTTGTTTTATTTTGTTTGTTCCTTCTTTCCATCTTGGTTGAAATTGTCACTCATCACTAGGTGATTTAGATATTCTGTCCTCTTCTGTGGTGTGCTAGTGTTGTTTTGTTGTTGTTGTTGTTTACAAAGTATATTATCACTACACCCACCACCCCCATCAATGTCGTTGTCACGTTTATCATTACAACCATCAGCAGCAGCAGCAGCAGCAGCAGCAGCAGCATTATCAACACCACCACCATTATTATCAATATCAACATCATTATACATATTGTCGCCGTCATCATTGTCGTCATTATCTTTGACATTGTCGTCTATGTCTTTGTTATTATCTTCATTATCATCACTACCACCCCCATTATCACTATCGTCATCATAATCATCGTCATTACGACCAATGTCATCATCACTATCGTCGTAGTTATCATCCTCATCATCATCCTTACTACCACCACCATCATCATTATCATCATCACTGCTACAATCGTCATCATCATCACCATTACTACCACCATCATCATCACCATCGTTGTCTTTTTTTTTTTTTTTTTTACATTTTTACACCACTTAAAGTCACAGCAGATTTCTCTGCGTGAAATTTGGGCTGCTCTCCCCGGGGGAGAGCGTGTCACCACAAGAGCAGCGCCTACCCATTCTTTTTTCTTTTCCTGTCTGCAACTGTATTTGTCTCCCTATCAAGGTGGCTTTTTTCTACAGAATTTTGCCAGGGACAACCCTCTTGTTGCCGTGGATTTTTTTACGTGTGTTAAATAGTTATGTGTAACACTGTGAAATAGTGTTACGGTTTTATTATAAAACTAAATTTAAAAAATTACACACACACACACACACACACACACACACACACACACACACACACACACACACACACACACACACACACACACACACACACACTACCCCCATCATCTGTTGTATTTACTACTGTTTCGATAAAAAGAATGTTGTAACTATGCTTCCAAAGAATGTTTGAGATAATTTATCTCAATAAAAATGATTGCAGTAAACCACACCTTAGAAACACTCTCCACTGAACCTGTATCTAAAAATAAACCTTAAAACCATTTAAAAGAAAACAACAAAAAAGAAAAGGAAACCATAGATAAAGCAAACAGCAGAAGGCCCCGGCAGAAGAAACATTAACACCCTTTCAGAAAAGGTCAACCCTTGACCTCAAACACTCGCTGGGGGAGGAGGGAGTGGGGAAGGGGGGGGGGGGGCTGCACTCATGCTGACCTCTAGATGCCCTTCTGCATCAGACCCAAAATAAGGGGAGCAAACTTGGGTGCAAGTCCCTAACAGTAATTGACGCTCAACACCTCACCATCTTCAGATGGGTGCGACAAGGTCGCGTGCAGAGGCCACAGGGTCACACAGCTGTCAGTTTCTCTCCCAATTCCAGCTTCTCTCAGCTGCTATTCATTCCATCCCAGCTGAGGCCAGCTGGTGCAAATTATAGCTGACTGCACTTGGACTTGGTAAAAGGAAGGCGTGTGCTAAAGTTTAGCACTGGTCCCTGACCCTTGACTGAGTTCTGATAGATCTGTGTGTTGTGGTCAGAGTAAAGCCTTGTTGTTGGCACACTGTGTGTGAAACCCATAGCAGACAGTGTATTGGTCAGTGACACGAGGAGGTGTTTATGGCAATGCTACAGTGTAGATATCAGACAGTGTGTCCGTTAGTGACACAGGAGGTGTTTAGGGCAATATTATAGGGTAGATATCAGACAGT
>CM060325.1:4198644-4231144 GCA_030674155.1 Stramonita haemastoma | reverse complement strand
GTGATCTGATTGTCAGGAATCTGGTCAACAGTGATCTAATTGTCAGGAATCTGGTCAACAGTTATCTAATTGTTAGGAATCTGGTCAACAGTTATCTAATTGTTAGGAATCTGGTCAACAGTGATCTGATTGTCAGAAATCTGGTCACCTGGACTGTGATTGTCAGGAATCTGGTCAACAGGACTGTGATTGTCAGGAATCTGATCAACAGTGATCTGATTGTCAGGAATCTGGTCAACAGTGATCTGATTGTCAGGAATCTGGTCAGCAGTGATCTAATTGTCAGGAATCTGGTCAACAGTGATCTGATTGTCAGGAATCTGGTCAGCAGTGATCTGATTGTCAGGAATCTGGTCAACAGTGATCTAATTGTCAGGAATCTGGTCAGCAGTGATCTAATTGTCAGGAATCTGGTCAGCAGTGATCTAATTGCCAGGAATCTGGTCAACAGTGATCTAATTGCCAGGAATCTGGTCAACAGTGATCTGATTGTCATGAATCTGGTCAACAGTGATCTGATTGTCAGGAATCTGGTCAGCAGTGATCTAATTGTCAGGAATCTGGTCAACAGGACTGTGATTGTCAGGAATCTGGTCAGCAGTGATCTGATTGTCAGGAATCTGGTCAGCAGTGATCTAATTGTCAGGAATCTGGTCAACAGGACTGTGATTGTCAGAAATCTGGTCAACAGGACTGATTGTCAGGAATCTGGTCAACAGGACTCTGATTGTCAGGAATCTGGTCAACAGTGATCTGATTGTCAGGAATCTGGTCAACAGTGATCTGATTGTGTCAGGAATCTGGTCAACAGTGATCTGTCAGGAACCTGGTCAACAGGACTCTGATTGTCAGGAATCTGGTCAACAGGAATCTGATTGTCAGACCCTTTTGCTCAGAGCTGGAAATCACACATAAGCCAAATACCTCCTCCCCTAAACCGTCACAACAAAACAACGGAGAACAGGACTGGTGCACGAGCTATCATAGCAAAATGAGTGTCACTCAGACAAGGTATGTCATCGATCGTCAATGAGTGTCTTACTTTTCGATCTCATGGGCAGCACTGGTCGATGTCAAAGTCTTCAATCATCTTTAGTTTGGTCTCCTGCTGCTCTCAAATCTCTAAAAAAGAAATTAGTCTTCTGGAACAACAGGAACGTCGCTATAGGCTCCAAGATCACACTGGTGCGTTCCCTGCTCATGTCCATATCTTTGTGTGCATGCTGGCACTTCAGAAAGTGATTGCACACAAGGACTAGGTCCGGAACACAATTCTTGTTTTCCAAGAGTTAGCATTTGTGGTCCACCCAGATAAATGTGTGTTTGAACTTACCAGTAAGATTCATTGCTTGGAGAGTCACAGACACAGCCTCACTGACAATAGCACTTACAAAAGAAAGAGCAAAGTATCCACAACAGCCGCAAAAAGCTGAAACACCCGGAGCAGCCCATGATTCACTCAGTAGCTCGGGCTATAATAAAACTTGTCACCACTTTCCATGCTGTAAAACTTATACAGCTTCAATACAATGACTTGGAAATGAAAACAAGTTGCACTTCAGAAATTCCACAGAGAAGTTGGACAATCTATGTCTTTGCCCAGCCATCGCTGTCTTGAAATGATTGCAATTCCTTCCCTGATAAACAGCTCAGGGAACACCCGCGGTTGAAGACTTGCAGGTTTGCATCTCATATGACTTCCTATTCCCATCAATTGTCTTGAAATCACGCCAATATAGCTTCACCTTCCTGGTAAATCTCATTTAGTTCGATAATTTCAGATAACCAGATACTGGGATAGATCTTCATACAGAGGACTAGACAAAGATACACTATGACAGTGAGAGAAAGAGGGATTGACAGACAAACAGACGTACTGAGTTATAACTACCAGACAGACAGACAAACAGACCCATCAAATAAGAGGGACCAGACAGACAAACGCACACAACACAGATAGACAGAGACTGACAGACTAGACAAGCACACAAGAAAAAAAAAGTAAAAATCAGAAAGACAGACAGGCAGAGCACCCAACACAGCAGCTAACAACAGGTTGACAAACATAGAAAACCGAAAAGGGCCAACTGATTCAGCCAGCCAACCAGTCAGCCAGACAACCAGCCAGACAACCAGCCAACCAGCCAACCAGCCAGCCAGCCAGGCAACCAACCAGCTAGACAACCAACCAGCCAGCCAGACATCCAGCCAATCAGCAGGGAGGCAGAGCAGAGGAGCGACACGTGCCTGTGTTGGGGTTGACGGGGAAGAAGTCCAATCTGGGGGAGGGGCACCATCGGTCAGTGCCCAGCACACTGGGGGTCACCCTGGACTGGTTGCGGTTCCAGGCCCTGGGGCTGAACAGGCTGGGGGCCCAGTTACTGTCCCCTCCTCTCTGGTCCTGCTGACAGTGATGATTGCGGTGAAGAGGAGGAGGAGGGGGAGGAGGGGAGAGACGAGGAGGAGGAGGAGAAGGAAGAGAATGGGGAAGAGAGAAGAGACGAGGGGGATAAGGAGAAGGAAGAGGAGAATGAGGAGGAGGAAAAAGATGACGGAGGGGAGTAGGAAAATGAAGAGGAGGAGGAAAAAGATGACGGAGGAGGAGGAGGAGGAAGAGAAAAATGAGGAGGGAAAAGACGAAAAGGAGGAGGAGGAGGAGAAGAGGAGAATGATGAGAGAAAAAACGAGGAGAAGGAAGAGGAGAATAAGAGAGAAAAGACGAGGAGGAGAAGCAAGAGGAGAATGAGGAGGAGGAGGAGGAGAATGAGGAGAGAGAAAAAGCGAGGGGGAAGACAAGTACAAGCAATAGGGGTAGAGATGCAGAAGGACTTG
The DNA here is from genome assembly GCA_030674155.1 of Stramonita haemastoma. NCBI lineage: Eukaryota > Metazoa > Mollusca > Gastropoda > Neogastropoda > Muricidae > Stramonita > Stramonita haemastoma. Next base: position 4,228,312 of record CM060325.1, on the reverse strand, counting down.
GGGGAGAAGAAGAAAGACAAGAAAAAGAAAGATAAGGAGGAGAAGGAACACGAGGAGAGACTTGAGGAAAAGAATGAAAAGGACGAGTTTGAGGCGGAGGAGAAAGACGATGAGGAGGAGGACAAGGAGAAGGGAGGAGAAGAAGGGAAAAGAAGACAAAAAGGAGAGGGCATAACAGAACAAGTATTAGGAGTAAGAAGAGTGACGAGGAGTAGCAGAAGTAGGAGAAGGACGAGGTGTTGGGAAAATGGGAGGTGGAGGATAAAGAAAAGGAGGAGAACAAGGAGAAACGGGAGAAAAAAGAGGAGAAGGTAGGGTGAAGAGGGAAGTAGGAGGACGTGGAAAAGGAAAAACTGAAAGACAGGAATACCAATACCAATGCCAATATATTAGCATCTCCATAAACACAGAAATTCATGTGTGTGTTACAAGCCATACATATAATAACAATAAACACACACACACACACACACACACACACACACACACACACACACACACACACACACACACACACACACACACACTCAAATTTATCACGGAAAGTAATAAAAGCTCAAACTTAGAAATTACACACACACACACACACACACACACACACACACACACACACACACACACACACACACACACAAATTTATCACGAAAAGTAATAATGGCTCAAACATAGAAATTACACACACACACACACTGACACCCACCCACACACACACTGACACCCCCCACCCCCAACCCCCCACACTGACACTGACACTCTCCCCCAAAGTCCTTCAGATGAGACAATAAACCGAGGCTCCGTGTGCGAACGCACGCAGAACACCCTGCGCACACGTTAAATCCTGTTCCACATTTCGTAAGAGTAGGCCATCGTGTGCTGGTGGGAACAGATGACAAGATTTACAAAACTGCATACACACGGGTACTGGATCTAAAATTTAAAAAAAAGCACAAGAGTGCTTATCCCATTATCCTCGATAGAAAAGAATAAAATAAAATAAAATAAATAAAATAAAGTAAATATATCTATGACACTGACCCGTGTGTCCAGCCCCACCAAGACGCGGTCCCCTGCCTGAGGCAGGTCAGGGGAGGCGGTGGAGGGGCTGTGGCGAGGTGTGAGGGCCCTGTTGGGGTTGTGGCCGCTGCAGTGATTGGCGAAGTCCCCGTCATTGCTCACCATCTCACAGCAGTCCTCCAGCCACTGGGAGGTGGCCTTGTGCCGCTCTCTGGGTAGGTAGGTACAGTAGTCATAGCAGTGCTGATGTGGATGGGGATGATGGGGATGGGGATTGGTGATTGAGGAGGAGGATGGTGGTGGTGATGGTGGTGGTGGTGGTGATGATGATGATGGTGGTGGTGGTTGTAGTGGTTATGATGGTGATCATGATGATTATTGATGATGATGATGATGATGATGATGATGATGATGATGATGATGATGGTGGTGGTGGTGGGGGGGTGGGGGGGGGGGTGATGATGATGGTGATTGTGGGGGAGGAGGAGGGTGATGATGTTGATTGATGATTGATGATGATGGTCATGATAATGATGATGAAGATGATTGATTGATTGATTGATTGATTGATTGATTGATTGATTGATTGATTGATTGATTGATTGATTGATTGATTGGACGACTGATTGACAGTAACTGATCATGAGTGATACCTTCCACTTTTAAAACAGAACTGGCCTGTTAGGGCTTGTGACATGAGTGGTTCCATATACCCAGCATGCAATCTGTGCTATGGCGAGGGATGAGTTATGCCAAGTTCCCCTCATCCACTGTACACTGCTCAGTGTCAGTGCTGTGGCCTAATGAGTTCCCAAGGAACAAGGAGCTGCCAGTCATATACATAGGAAAAGAGGGCACTGGCAGGCCTGCAGATACGTTGAGGTGTGCCATGGTAGTCACGTCATTTCCCTGTCATGCAGTCATCACTAGCTGTAGGTGTTGAGGTGTGCCATGGTAGTCACGTCATTTCCCTGTCATGCAGTCATCACTAGCTGTAGGTGTTGAGGTGTGCCATGGTAGTTACGTCATTTCCTGTCATGCAGTCATTACTAGCTGTAGGTGTTGAGGTGTGCCATGGTATTTACGTCATTTCCTGTCATGCAGTCATCACTAGCTGTAGGTGTTGAGGTGTGCCATGGTAGTCAGTGCCTGCCATCCAGTCATCGGCTCTAGGTGCTGAGGTGTGCCATGTTTGGTTTAGTTGTAAGCAATAAAAATGCAAATGAATGAATGAATGAATGAATGAATGAATGAATGGATGGATGGATGGATGGATGGATGGATGGATGGATGGATGGATGGATGGATGGATGAATGAATGAATGAATGAATGAATGAATGAATGAATGAATGAATGAATGCTATCGTTGTGTACCGGATTCAGCCCCTTGGGGCATTCTATCTCACTCACCACACCTGTCAAGCACTGAGTGTGCACAATAAACAGAATGAGAAGTCTAACGTGTGCATGTATGGCCATTTTTAAATTCCTTGCCATGCCTAGCATGCGCCATGTATGTGTACCTGAAGAGGAATGGTCCCCACCAGGTTCAAATTACCTTTGAAATGCGAGCTGTACAATTATGTGCAGTGTCCCAGCATACTCCCCCAGACAATGATGTAGAGGAGCAAGAGTGTGACAAAGACTGACAGACAGACTGATACAAGGATACAGAGAGGGCTAGAGAGGGAAAAACTGACAGACAGGTAGATACAGAGAGATAGAGACAGTGCAAGACACTCCGAGACATCTAGAGAGAGAGAGAGAGAGCAGTACAGTATACCTCACAAGACAGACATACAGAACAGAACAGTGTACCTCAGAAGACAGACACATAGAACAGAGCAGTGTACCTCAGAATACAGACAAAGAGAACAGAACAGTTTACCTCAGAAGACAGATCAGTGTAGTGTACCTCAGAAGACAGACAGAGAAAACAGTAGTGCAGTGTACCTCGGAAGACAGACAGAACAGTGCAGTGTACCTCGGAAGACAGACAGACAGAACAGTGCAGTGTACCTCAGAAGACAGACAGAACAGTGCAGTGTACCTCGGAAGACAGACAGACAGAGAGAACAGTGCAGTGTACCTCGGAAGACAGACAGAACAGTGCAGTGTACCTCAGAAGACAGACAGACAGAATAGTGCAGTGTACCTCAGAAGACAGACAAACAGAGAGAACAGTGCAGTGTACCTCAGAAGACAGACAGAACAGTGCAGTGTACCTCAGAAGACAGACAGACAGAGAGAACAGTGCAGTGTACCTCAGAAGACAGACAAACAGAGAGAACAGTGCAGTGTACCTCAGAAGACAGACAGACAGAGAGAACAGTGCAGTGTACCTCAGAAGACAGACAGACAGAACAGTGCAGTGTACCTCAGAAGACTGATAAAGTTGTTGGTCTTGTTGTTGGAGGAATCAGCAAAGGGAGTGGATTCATCATCTCCCTTTCCAGTCTGCACATGTATCAAATTTACAACCTCCTTTTTTTCGTCTTTTTTTCTGCCTGGATGCCAGTCAAAAGGTTTTTGAGAGAGTACCTTTTTTGACGAGTGCCATCTTTAAAAGACGTGGAAAATGAGGGCATGTGGCGAGATTAAAGGAAGCATACAGAATAGTCTGTCCACAGTCTGGTTCTGTCAGGTGAAATGGGGGACTGGACTAGCTCAAAGACCTTATCTGCAAGAGCAAACAGGCTTCCTTTTCTATGTTACTGGAGGCTTGGGTCACGTAAAAGAAATTTGCTTAATTGGAAATGTAAAAAAAATAATAATAATTGGCCATTTGGTTTCCTGTTTAAGCGTCACTTATCATGCACTTGCTGAAAGCCTACGTTGTTGAAGTTGGTAGTCTACAATGCATACTTAAGGGTAAAAATGGTAAAAAGGTCAAGGTATCCCATAACCTATGTGGTCGTAGGGGAGCGAGGCGTCAGAGAACTCAGCTTCTCTAGGGGCCAGCAAATTGAGGGTGGCCCCCATCTCCTCTCCCTCGCTGCTTTATCTTCCCTGACACTAAAAACGGCAGGTACCCATTTACAACTGGGTAAACTGGGGGACTGTTCTGAAACCAAGGAGCGCAAACGGTCTCCCATCCGCTTAGTAACCAAGCTCGATGCTGCTTAACCTTAGCTTGGGGAAAGCGAGTGCTCTGACCACTGAGCCGTCCCGTCCCCATGACTTAAGGGGGGTTCTTATTACGACAGCAGCATGTGAATGACTGCAAATTTTCCTTCACTAATAAAAGCTTTGGAATACGACCTTAGGAAAGTCGATAATTGTTACCACTAAGGTAGAAAGGGGAACAAAAAAGTCAGTGGTCAGAGCACTCGCTTCCCCCCCCCCCCCCCCCCCCCTGTCAAGTTAAGCAGCGTCGAGCGTGGTTGCCAATTAGATGGGTGACCATTTGCGCACCTTTTATTTATTTATTTATTTATTCTTTTATATCGAGGATAACAGAATAAGCAATCATGTGCTTTTTTTCATCCGGTCCCCGTGTGTATGCAGTTTTGTAAATATTGTCATCTGTTCCCACCAGCACACAATGGCCTACTCTTACGAAAAGCGGAACAGGATTTAACGAGTGCTCAAGATGTTCTTCGTGCGTTCGCACACGGGGCCTCGGTTTAAAGTCTCATCCGAAGGACTTTTGGGGAGAGTGGAGTCAGCACTGATGTTAACTCCAGGAAGAAAATTTCCTCGACCGGACTCGAACCCGGGTCTTCAAATTGCCAGCGCAATGTTCTGACCACTAAGCTATCCGCCCCCCCAATGGCTACAGTACAGTTCACCCAGCTGTAAATGGGTACCTGCCCTCTTCAGGGTCAGGGAAGGTAAAGCAGCGAGGGAGAGAAGACAGGCGCCGCCCCCAACGTGCTGGCCCCTAGAGAAACTGAGGTCTCTGATGCCTCGCTCCCCTACGACCACACAGGTTATGGGACACCTTTACCTTTACTTTAAGGTAGAAAGTGGTGAGGGTCGTTACTACTTTGCTGCAACAAAGTAGCTCTAGGGAGCATGTCGCCACTAGTTCCATAATAGTGCTTGCTTTCCTTGTCTGAAAAAGCAGTAAAGCCTGGAGGAGTGGTTGTTGTTAGTCTTGGGGGAGGGGGGCTGGGGTAAAATAATGGAAAATATGCAGAGAGATCGAGGGGGGGGGGGTCGATCTCACAGTACTGTAGTCAACATCTAAAGTCGTAATTAAAGCGATGAACATTGGTATTACCTGATATGCAGGCTGGATAAAATAGTAATTTAGACTATAGGAATATGGGGAAGACAAGTAGATGGAAACTGTACAGAAAAACTGGTGCGATGGGGATGAATGCGTGCATTCCACAATAATATATGGATAAAGCGTCTTCTCTCTAGACTGTCACGTTCTCTATGCACTATCTCTCTCCCTAACACGCACGAACGTACGCACACACGCATTGCGCGCGCGCCACACCACACACACACACACACACACACACACACACACACACACACACACACACACACACACACACACACACACACACACATGATGCTTATCTACGACGTTTAGAAACGAACGACTTCGAACTGAATAGAACTGAACTGAATTAGATTGTTTTTAGTTCATCGGCAGATCTTAAAGGTTCATCAATGGTCTGATTTTTGCGTGTGTGACCGTTGTTTTTCCCCACCATTAAGGTAGCTCCATTCCGTCTTCGGGATATAGCTGGGAGTGGACTTACTAATTTTGCCGGAACAGTCTGGAGGTACCTCCCCGCTCTTTTCGATTTCCAACTGTCGTGGGTTCTTTTGACTGCGTAAGACCTTAAGCACACAAATCTAATTGGTTTAGAATCTCCTCCGATAGACTTGATATTCAGTTCGATATTTCTGTCAAAGTGGAAAGAAAGGGCAAGGCTGGGAATCGAACCCAGAACATCGCCGAACAGATGAACGTTTTAACTGTCCTGCCACATTCCATTCTTTATTAATTCGATTAAATAGCTGTCTGTTTGTCTGTCTGTCTGTCTGTCTGTCTGTCTGTCTGTCTGTCTGTCTGTCCAACAGTCACTCGGTCATTCAGTCAATCTGTCTGTCTGTGACAGCAGACCCTAACTGACCTGGTTAGCGTTCTGAAACTGTGGGTCCCAGTGGACACGCCCGCCATTATCGTCTTCTTCCTTCCCCTCTGTCCACACAACACAACAGAACACAATACAGTAGAATGAAACCAAAACACAACAAATGAACCACAGCAGAACAAAGCAAAACAAAGCACTGCAAAGGAGAGCAGAAACAGAGCATAACAGCACAGATCAGAACAAAGCAAAGCATTGCAGAAGAGAGCAAAAACAGAAAAGAGATAGCGCAGAACAGAACAGAACAAAGCATCACAAAGGAGAGCAGAAACAGAACAGAACAGCACAGAACAAAGCAAAGCAAAGCCTGCAGAAGAAAGCAGAAACAGTTCAAACCAGTACAAAATAGAACCAAGCAAAGTATTGCAGAAGAAAGCAGCAACACAAAGTGATAGCACAGCACAGAACAAAGCAAGGCAAAGTATCGCATTGCAGAGGAAAGCAGAAACAGAACAGACAGCACAGGGCAGAACAAAGCAAAGCAATGCATTGCAGAGGAGAGCAGAAGGAGAACAGAACAGTACAGAGCTAGAACAGAAGCAAAGCAAAAGCACTGCAGAAGAAAGCAGAAACAGTTCAAACCAGTACAAAATAGAACCAAGCAAAGTATTGCAGAAGAAAGCAAAACACAAAGTGATAGCACAGCACAGAACAAAGCAAAGCAAAGTATCGCATTGCAGAGGGAAGCAGAAACAGAACAGACAGCACAGGGCAGAACAAAGCAAAGCAAAGCATTGTAGAGGAGAGCAGAAGGAGAACAGAACAGTACAGAGCTAGAACAGAGCAAAGCAAAGCACTGCAGAAGACAGCAGGAGGAGAACAGAACAGTACAGAGCAGGGACAGGTTTGATGAAAGCCTGGTTGCGTAATTGATTGAAAGTTATAGCCTGACCCACAACTGTTATTCACTTTGTGTTGGTCCTGTAGGGACTGTACAGCCTAATTGGTCAATTTTAACTAATAACAAAAACAAAAGACAGCATCAGGGATAACAAACAAAAATACAAGAAACAAGGACAGCAAGACAATAATGAAATAAAAAGCACACACACACACACACACACACACACACACACACACACACACACACACACACACACACCACACACACACACACACACACACAACACACACACACACACAACGTGCGCACACACACAGAGAACTGACATAATTTTAAAAATTCAAATTATGATAAAAAGACGACAATAAGTAAGTAGTAAATAAGAAAACATAACGCATTAAGCAATTGAAAAATAGCATCCCACTACCATCTATCAAAAAATGTCATATGAATCATAATATTTTGGTAAACAGGAGGAAGAAACTTAACCAATATCTTCAATATGGGGAAAAGCACTACTAATAGCAAATTACAAAAACATATGTCGCAGATTCAAAGGCAAAATAAAACAAAAAACAAAAACAAAAAACCATAGCATTAAAAAAAATTGCATGATTTACACAACACACACACACACACACACACACACACACACACACACACACACACACACACACACACACACACACACCACACACACCAAACATGCACACAACGCAGAACAGAGCAAGAAACGAGAGAGAACAAGAGCAAGAGAGAGAGCAGAGCAGAGAGAAAGACAGACAGAGAGAGGAAGGAGCAGAGGAGAGCAGAGGAGAGCAGAAGAGCAGAGAGAGCAGAGCAGAGAGAGGAGAGCAGAGCAGAGCAGAGGAGAGCAGAGAGAGGAGAGCAGAGCAGAGGAGAGCAGAGCAGAGCAGAGCAGAGCAGAGGAGAGCAGAGGAGAGGAGAGCAGAGCAGAGGAGAGGAGAGCAGAGCAGAGGAGAGCAGAGCAGAGCGAGAGGCAGAGCAGAGCAGAGCAGAAGAGCAGAGAGAGCAGAGGAGAGCAGAGGAGAGCAGAGGAGAGGAGAGCAGAGCAGAGGAGAGCAGAGGAGAGGAGAGCAGAGGAGAGCAGAGGAGAGCAGAGCAGAGGAGAGCAGAGGAGAGAGCAGAGGAGAGAAGAGCAGAGGACAGCAGAGCAGAGCAGAGGAGAGAGAGCAGAGGAGAGCAGAGGATAGCAGAGGAGAGCAGAGGAGAGCAGAGGATAGCAGAGAGAGGAGATAAGAGCAGAGGAGAGCAGAGAAGAGCAGAGGAGAGGAGAGCAGAGGAAAGGAGAGGAGATAAGAGCAGAGCAGATCAGATCAGAACAGAAAAGAGCAGAGAAGAGCAAAGGAAAGCAGAGCAGAAAAGAGCAGAGCAGAATAGAACAGAGCAGAAAAGAGCAGAGCAGAATAGAGCAGAGCAGAATAGAACAGAGCAGAATAGAGCAGAGCAGAGGTGAGGAGAACAGAGCAGAAAAGAGCAGCACAGATCAGCATAAAGCTATTATATGACACTTTGTTTGAAAACGCTCTGTACATCAGTGACACCTGGTGCAGTATCGCCCATGTACATATGCAACACTTGGTGCGGAATCCTTGTTCATGTACTTTATTTGGTGCGGTGTCACTCTTGTACAACTATGACACTTGGTGTGGTATTATTCGGGTACATGTGTAACATATGTGCGGTATCGTTCATGTACAGCTGTGACACTTGGGGTAGTATTTCTCATGTACAGCTGTAAAATATGGGGTAGTATTTCTCATGTACAGCTGAAAAGTGTGGAGTAGTGTTCTTTATGTACAGCTGTAAAATATAGGGTAGTATTTCTCATGTACAGCTGTAAAATATGGGGTAGTATTTCTCATGTACAGCTGTAAAATATGGGGTAGTATTTCTCATGTACAGCTGTAAAATATGGGGTAGTATTTCCCATGTACAGCTGTAAAATGTGGGGTAGTATTTCTCATGTACAGCTGTAAAATATGGGGTAGTATTTCCCATGTACAGCTGTAAAATATGGGGTAGTATTTCTCATGTACAGCTGTGACACTTGGGGGAGTACTACTCATGTACCTCCGTAAAATTTGCTGTGAGGTGTGAAGTGAACAAAAAGGTGTGGAGTGACGTGATCAAAGGTGTGAAGTTATCAAAGAGGTGCATGGCTGTATACAGTTATCCACTAAACTGGGGACACTCTATGCATGGCTGTATACAGTCACTATACTGGGGACACTCTATGCATGGCTGTATACAGTTATTCACTAAACTGGGGACACTATGCATGGCTGCATACAGTCATGTCACTGTAAATGTGGGATATTCTATGCACTGAGCTGTATTTCTCAGTCACTATACACTGGGGACACTACTCATGCAAATTGGGTGCAGTTAAGTGAACAAGAGGTGATGACGTGATCAAAGGGACAGTTTATGTCATGGCTGTATACAGTCCACTATACTGGGGACACTATGCATGGCTGTATACAGTCCACTATACTGGGGACACTCTATGCATGGCTGTATACAGTCAGCTATACTGGGGACACTCTATGCATGGCTGTATACAGTCTCACTATACTGGGGACACTCTATGCATGGCTGTATACAGTTCCACTATACTGGGGACACTCTATGCATGGCTGTTTACAGTCACTATACTGGGGACACTCTATGCATGGCTGTATACAGTCACTATACTGGGGACACTCTTGCATGGCTGTATACAGTCATCACTATACTGGGGACACTCTATGCATGGCTGTATACAGTCACCTATAATGGGGACACTCTATGCATGGCAGTATACAGTCAACACTATACTGGGGACACTCTATGACATGGCTGTATACAGTCACTATACTGGGGACACTTATGCATGGCTATATACAGTCACTATACTGGGGACACTCTATGCATGGCTGTATACAGTCACTATACTGGGGACACTCTATGCATGGCTGTATACGTCACTATACTGGGGACACTCTATGCATGGCTGTTTACAGTCACTATACTGGGACACTATGCATGGCATCAGTCACTATACTGGGGACACTTATGATGGCTTATACAGTCACTATACTTGGGGACACTCTATGCATGTCTGTATACAGTCACTATACTGGGAACACTATGCATGGCAGTCAGTCACTATACTGGGGACACTCTATGCATGGCAGTCAGTCACTATACTGGGGACACTGTGCATGGCTGTATACAGTCACTATACTGGGGACACTTTATTGATGGGTGTATTATGCTCTGTTGCATTGTGTTGTGTTGCATTGTTGGCACCCTGTCCCCTGTTGGCAACATCAGTCTTGATGGTAACGGTAGCTGATGCATGCACATCAGCCTGCTCCATGCCCCTCTGACTTCAGACCTGCAGATTTCATCTTTTGGTAACTCTGTCCACTTGGTTAGGTGTTGCTCTTCCTTGTTGCCTCTATCGCCTTATTTCTGCCCTGTGCCACATGGACAGTCTTCATTACATGGCAGCCCTGATGTCTCATAGCATGGCCAAAATTTGTCATTCGCCTTTAGCTAACAAAACCCTAAAGGTTCAGGCTGCGTTGTTTCACTTTTTCTCCAGTGCCTGGGTTTGTTCACTTTTTTTTTTAGTCCACTTTATTCTTTGAAGTCTTCTGTAGAACTATGACACAAAAGATGTATACCATATCTATCAAATATTCTGTCCTTCATAAAATTTCTTGCTGGAACCAAGTGAAAACATTGTGAGAATTTGCTGAATATTAATGTCAGAAGGCTTTGACTCGTTGGATGAGATTTTGTTTCAATTCTGTATTGTGCTTTTATTGATTTTCAACAACACATTTGATAGTGAATAAAACACTATATAGAAATGGTCATGTTTCTTTTTAGGATCAATTATCAAGAACCGGAATGCCTTGATATCCAAGGAGGATAAACAAGGTGGCCCATTATCTCCACATTTGTTTGTCTAGTGTGGAGAAATACAACCAACACCGACTGGAGTAAGATGAGTTATGCCATCCTGGTTTGTACTGTGCTTTGTTGTGTTGTGCTGTGTTGTGCTGTATTCCGCTGCTCTGTGCTCTGATGTGTTGTGGCGAGTTGTGTTCCATGGCGAATCCCGCAGCCTCAACTCTGTAAGGTTGTGCTACGCTGCACTCGCGCGCTGCGCTGCGTTGAGCTGTGTTACGAAAAGGTCATGTTACGGTGCCTTACACTGAGCTGCGTCGCATTGTGCGTTTTCGTTTCCTGCGGGGTTGCAATGCCTTGCGCTGCGCTCTGTTGCATAGCTTTGGTTTCTCCTCTAGAGCATTACGCTGCACTGCACTTTGCTGCGTTGCATTATTTTGCATTACACTGCGCTGCATTGTATTATTTTGCATTATACTGCGATGCATTGTATTATTTTGCATTTATACGGCGCTGCATTGCATTGCCTTGCATTGTGCTGCATTGCGCTGCGTTGTGTTGTGTTTTGTCCCAAACAGAGCCCCAAAGTCTCATTATTTTCGTCTGACCATTCGAACAAGAGTGCAGATGATATCGACAACACTGACTGACCGTGCTGTACTGTGCTGCCTCCCCTTGTGTTTTGCGATGAAGGTCTGTGCTGTGCTGTGTTTTGTGGCCTTTCTTTTGTGTTCTGCTGTGTTGTTTTCTGTCCCTTGCTTTGTGGTCTGGAGAGAGAACACTAAAGTCACAATATTGTACCAACAGAACAAGAGTGCAGTGGACATAGACCAAAACAGACTACATGAAGTCAGGTGATTAGTGTGAGTTTCTACTGTGCTGCTTGTCTAGGTTGTGGTTGTGTTGTGAGTGTCGTGTTGCACTGTACTATACTGTGCTGGAATAGCGTTGTAGCACACTCCTGTGTTGTGCTGTGTTCTATCGTACTGTACTGTGCTGTGAATAGCATTGTAGCACACTGATGTATTGTGCTGTTTCTATCGTACTGTACTGTGCTGTGATAGCATTGTAGCACACTGATGTATTGTGCTGTGTTCTATCGTACTGTGACTGTGAATAGCATTGTAGCATACTGATGTATTGTGCTGTGTTCTATCGTACTGTACTGTGCTGTGGAATAGCATTGTAGCACACTAATGTATGTGACTGTGTTCTATCGTACTGTACTGTGCTGTGAATAGCATTGTAGCACACTCACGTGTTGTGCTGTGTTGTTATGTTTCATGTCATGCCAGTGTATGTTGACCAGCGCAGTGCTGTGTCTAAGTTATGCCATACTACAAAGTACTGTGCTGTGTGTGCATGGCTGTGCTGTGCTGTGCTGTGCTGTGGCACAATAGAGGGCATCATTTTTTGTGCCTTGTGCTACGACTCACTGTGTCATGTGATCCTGTATGATTTTCATACAGTGTGTAAAGTACAATGCAGCACAATGCAATGACAGGCAAGGCAGTGTAATAGAGCACAATATCAAACCATCCAATCCAAGACAGTAGCAGACATTCTTCTGTCTGTGTTCAGTAAAGAGTGTAGTGGCTTAGCTCAATCTACTAAAGGCTTCTTTTTTCGGAAAGTAGTGGTTCATATGCACTACACTAAACACGCAACAAAAGTTCCCCTACTAATAGGTCTAGAGTGTAGTGGCTTAGCTCAATCTACTAAAGGCTTCTTTTTTCGGAAAAAGTAGGTTGTTTCATATGCACTACACTAAACACGCAACAAGAAGTTCCCCTGCTAATAGGTCCATTCTAGATAATTGTATTTGCAATTCTATCGTCTAGAGAATCTGGGTTGTTTTGACTTTATACATAGTCTTCAATATGAGATTACTATTAAAAAAAAAAAAAAATTAATCTGTTTTAAAACTTGGATGGCTTGAATTTGGTACAGACCGCATTGAAATTTCTTGTCCTCTAGCTAAAAAAAAAACTCGATATATTCTGTCTTTCCTTGATGCAATGAGCTAAGTCGCCGAGTACAACATGTATGTATCTAGCGCGCGTCAAATAATCAAAGGAACAGTGGACTGCCTCATTAAATGGTGCAGAAAAAAATTACAACAATGTCTACCGTGGGCCAACAAAACTACATGCAAATTCTGTATCATGTTCACACAACAGAAATAAAAGAGGATCTTTTTTGGATACTGACTTTTTCTTTTACTTCTCGGTCCATTTTATAAAACTTCCATGAACAATAGCCAGACAAATCATCTTATTTACGTTCTGAGTTAATAGTTAATATAAATATTAATGATCAACACAGCTATTGAAGAATTGTCCTCAGTTGAAACAGAATTGGTTCAGTGGAATAGTCACATTAACTTGTGCTAGCATTGTCACTTCTATTTAATAAGCTGTGAACTGTTATTTTAATTGGAATCTAAGTTTAAACAGGAAAGTTTATGAACAGACTCAAAATCTTCTAATGTTACTTTTCTATTTTGTGTAATAGAACCTACTGTATTAGATATCTAGTTCTGCTGGCACGGTGAGAGTAATTTCTTTTATCAAATACATCTTTATGTTTTTGTGTGTTGTTTGTTCGTTTTTGTTGAATTCAGTTTTGTTCATGTCTTTGGTTGTTTGTTTGGTTTGGTTGATGACTTCTGAAAGATCTATGTGGTGCTTCTGACAGTTTTATGGTCTTTTTGTCTGTGTTTCGTTTGTGTTGCTTTCTTTGTTCTGTTTGCCTGTTTGCTTTCCTTGCTATTTTTGTATGTTTGCATAGTCACTAGTGTTCTTTGTTCTAGTGTTCACTAGTTCTTTGTTCTGTTTGTATGTTTGCATAGTTACAGAAGTTGTGTTGGTTTTGTTTTCTTTTTTTTTTTCCTCTTCCCTTTTGTTTTTTGTCTGTTTGTTTGTTTGTTCCTTTGCTTACTTTTCTAGTGTTTCTTTGTGTTTTGATTCTTGTTTCAGCTTTCTTATTAGCTGATAACCTCTATTCTACAAGGCACTTCAAATCTGTCCTTTGCAACTTTGTTGTTAGCTGTTTATTATGGTTTTAGGAATGACTTGAGTTCCTTGTTCTATTGTGATATAACTGGACAAGCAGTTATTTGATGTATTTCTAAAAGCATCTGAGAATAGCCTAATGGACGTTCTCATGTAATGCCAGTTACTGTCATGAAATGTTCCATATCAGCAAACCGTTTTTATATCGTCTTCAAACATTTGTTACAGAATACAAAAACCCTAATTCAATGTCAACTCTTTCTAATGTTCTACAAGGCTAAGTACATGATCCTCTACTCTGTAATCCATTTACTTCTAGCTAATACCTACATGTACAGCACTACAACACCACACACGCAACACGGTATATAACGCAACACTGTATACCATACCAAATAGCACATCACAATTATCTGCACTTTTGTTATGATGGTTTTTGTTCACCCACGAAAATTGATCTCACAACTTTTTTTTTTCCAAGAACCTTTCTATCATTACACGACACAGCATCATATGACCAAAAAAACCAACTATCTGCGCTCTTGTTCTTCTGGTCTTTCAAGAAAGCAGTGGTACTGAGAGTGTTGAGTGGGGGGAGGGGGGGAATATGTCATAACACAACACAACGCAGCCCAATCCAACCCGAGTTATTCATGTCCTCTTCATTCTGCGGCAACAAGCTCTCAGGGTTAGGATTATTAGGGTCATCCTGCAGACCGGCTCTTTCCCCTGATGCCGATGCCTGTGCCTGTGCCTGCGCCTGTGCCTGTGCTTCTGCCTCGGCCCGTGCCTTGTTGTCCTCAGACTCGCTGGTTTTGTCTGAAGTCAGGGACAGCAAAACCAATGCAGGTGAGATCATCCAACAATGAACAACAACGACAACGACAACAACAACGACAACGACAACAACGACGACGACCAGACGCTACACAGCAGCAGCAGCTGTAGTCAAGAAAACAACACGAGAAGAACGAGGAGGAAAGAAAAGGATGATGGAAAGTAGGGAGGAAAAGAAGAAGCAGGAGGAGGAGGAGGAGGAGCATCAGCAGCAGCAGCAGCAGCAGCAGCAGCAGCAGAGAAGAAGAAGAAGAAGAAGAAGAAGAAGAAGAAGAAGAAGAAGAAGAAGAAGAAGAAGAAGAAGAAAATGAAGAAGGAGAAGGAGAAGAAGGAGGGGGGAGGAGGAGGAGGAGGAGGAGGAGAGGGGAGGAGGAAGAGGAAATAAGGTTGCTGCAGGACAAGGAGAAAGGAGGAAAAGTTAGGAGAGAAGGTGGAAAAAGAGATGGAGATTCGGATTCGGACTGTTTATTCATGTTTAGGCCATCGCCCTTCATGAAGGGGTTGGTGAACAACAACAACAACAACAAACAACAACAACAACAATTAAGTACAATAACACTCGATGAAAGAACAAAACCAAACCAATGCATCAGTCACAGTTAACATAATAGTATATTAAAACAATCAGTCATCTAGGACGTTGCAGTGTCTCGAAGCTTAAATGCCTTGTGCAGAAAAAGAGAAAAATTCCAAGCATCAGAATGCCTTGCAGATGCCATCAACAAACTTGACTTAAACAAACATGGTTGTTGATAATATTTCACTGGAATGAATCGCTGTCTAAATCTATTTAAGGCAGGGCAGCAGAACACAAAATGTACCTCATCATCTTTCTCCCATCCACATAAAGGACAAATTAACTTAGCGTGATCATATTCTTTGTACCTATTGTGATGGGTTGCCAGATTTGACACGCCCATTCTGAATCTTGTCACTATAATTTTCAGATATCTCTCCATGCTTGACGTTAAATATGGCTTCATTTCATGACTACTACAGAAAGTTCTATACAGATTAAACCTTTCACTGCTCTGAATAGGATCATTCCATTTCTGCCATCTACAATCGACTAAGCGCTGACGAAAAGTTTTTATGAATACACTCACATTTCCAGCACCCTGGTTTATCCATACATCACCAAAGCCATATTCACATAAGCAGATGCGAACATCAGTTACCCAATTCTTTTTGCCCCTAACATCTAATTCAAACAACATTTTGTAGGCTTTAAAAGGTATGCGACTTTCTTCCATCTGCAAAATCTTAATCCAGTAGTGTATACACTGAACAGCAGAATTTAAATATATAGGAAATCTACCAGTTTCACCGTACACCAGATCAATTGGTGTACGCCTTTCTACATCTAAAAACTTTTCAAGGCAAACAAATGAACTGATTCACAACAGAGTGCAGCTTTGTTTAATCCCCACAGTTCAGAGCCATACTGTACAACTGGCTGGACTCGTGAATCAAAAATTTTAAGAAATAACTTTAAGGAAGAATTATTAATGTAGATAACTTTTCATTATACATAACAGAGAGTTTTTTCCCCTACTCGCAAGATCTTTACATGCAGAAACAAAACTCAGTCGAGTGGTAAAAAAAAATTCCTAGATACTTATAGACATTAACTACAGGCATTATTTCTCTATCGTAAGTCCATCTTTCTCTAGCACCCAAGTAACCTCCCTTTCTAAATACAATAATATTGCTTTTCTTCATATTTACTTTTAACTGAAGTGAGGTAGCAGCACTATGTAAGTTGTTGAGTTGGTTTTGCAAACCAATTACTGTCTCTGATAATAAAATAACATCGTCAGCCAAAAGAAGAATGAAGAGTTCAAACATATCAAAAGAAAAGGACATACCATGTCTTCCATTCTGTATAACCTCAATAGCTAATTCATTAATAAAAAGCGAAAATAATATTGGACTGCACACATAACATTGTTTCACTCCTGCTGTACACTTAACATAATCTGTCAACACCTTACCTTACATTTCACATTTTCATACATACTTTGAATACATTTATACGATTTCCCATTCACTCCATTTTTCAGTAAGATTGGCCATAGTAAGTTTCTGTTTATAGAGTCAAAGGCCTTCTCAAAGTCAATGAAGGCAACATATAATTTACGATTGAAAGAAAACTGTTTCTGAACTAAAGCTAACAAGGCATACATGTGATCTATTGTTGAATATCCTTTTTTAAATCCAGCTTGATGGTCCCCAGTGATATCATTTTCCTGCACCCATTCCTGTAATCTATGATTAATTATTATACTATACAACTTACTACTAATATTACTGAGAGAAATGCCCCTGTAATTATTGGGGTCATTAATATTACCTTTTTTAAACAATGGCAAGACAACTGACTCTGCCCATGATTATGGAAAGATTCCCTTATCGAACAAAGCATTAAACAACTTTTTAAAAAACCTGTATGACTTGTTCATCTGAATTTTTGTACATTTCGCTAATTATACCATCAGGGCCAGGAGCCTTTCCATTTTTAAGCTTTCTAAATGAAAATAGTATTTCTTCTATAGAAATTGGACGATTCATATAACAGTCATCATCAGCATGAAAAAGATCATTAGTCCTATCTTCGTTAACCACTTCTTTTTCCAGCAGTGTTGTAAAGTGTTGAAACCATGTATCTATACTTATACTATTTCTAGTTGTTTCTTTTTAAATGAGACTCTTTTGATAGTATTCCAAAACTCTTTTTGATCCTGAATAGAATTTTCTAGTTTTTCTAAGAACGCAGCGTTAAATGTTTTCTCTTTACTTTTCACTAACTTTTTATATTCATGACGAGCTCTTGTATATTGATTTCTATCATGATCATTTAAAGTACATCGATATTTTCTCAACAGTCTTCTAACTTTTCTTCTATTTATAACACATTCATAATCAAACCAAGTGTCAGAACGTTTATCAGTTTTCATATACACACATTTTTTCATGCACACAGCACACTCTTTTATACATTTATTGAATACATCCAGTGCAGCATTTATGTCAGTATCAATCATATCAATTACAGCATCAATTCTTTCACTGATTGCATCTGTACTTAAGGCTTCAGCAAAAACCGAAACATAATCACTGTTCCAAATAAATTTGTCCATTACTTGGTTACTGCATGTTGTATCTGTATTACGCATGTTATCACTTGGAAATGTAACTGATAATGTAACAGGCATATAATCTGATTCAATTCGTTCTGAAACACATAGTTCACAGGCTTCAGACACACTGTAATAAAGACTATCGGAAAAGATGAAAAATCATTAGTGCTGCTTCCTGAGTCTGAAATGTATGTGTAATGACCATTTTGGTCACGTCTACATACACCATTCAAAATACACAAACTTAATGTTGTACACATATCTAATAACATTTTCCCATAACTATTCAAATTACAGTCTTGTGAACAACGAACAGAACAAAGAGACTGACTTTTATGTAAAGCATCCAGAGCAAAATCGTGTAAGTAATCTTGAGCAACATTGGAAGTTCTACTGTTTAAACCTCCACACAAAATAATGTAGGCATCATGTTTGAGTAAACTATCAATGACACATTCCTCTAATAAATTTTACCATTATCAAGGTCAAAATGAGCATAGTATGGAGATCCTTCAGGAGGAACATATGCACAAACATACAAAACATCCTTTTCGGTTCCAAACAACTGTTTGTCAATAAGGAACATGTATATGCCACTAAATGAAACTTCAATCATTTGCACATAGGCTAGAAATTCATTTTTAATCAAACAGACTATACCACCTGAACGTCTTCCGTGTTTTGTAAATTTAATAGCAGGTTTAAAGAAAACTTTGTAACCATTAAACAAATCTGAATCACAATATTCCATAAATGTTTCGATTAAACACACAAAATCAAAATTACAAACATATGAAATAAAGTCTTGATCTGTAATCTTTGAAAGCAAACCATTCACATTCCATGACAAAAAAGAAAAAGGTCGTTTGTTTACAAAATCAAACGTGTTATTTACACATGACTTTATTTCCCTTTTATTACTCGATTCATCGACACACGCGTTTTTCTGCAGTGGAAATGTTTTTTCTTCCCCCTGCCCTCCCCCATCACACTTATCTTCCGCCTGCTGTGCAAAGGGCACTGTAGCTCAGCCTACTGTTGCTGTCACTGACTGCACGTGCACTGACACTGTTGACAGTTTGGCATTCTGCCGGTGTCGAATATCTTTTGCCCCCCTCCCAAAACACATCACTGGGCAGGCCAACCTGCTATTCCGTCTCTGTCAGTGTGTCAAAGTACTGTCGCCGTCTGTCAACAACAAGGTGGTCAAAGCCCATGGTACATTTCTGGCCCTTGCTCCTAGCATCTTTCATGGAGGGAGTCATCTTTCTTCGTATTTCCCTTACACGTTCGGAGAAGTCCTCACCAACAAAAACGTTACTGCCCTTTAAGTTTCTTCTTGCTTTTAGGATTTTTACTTTGTCTTTATAGGAGGAACATCTCGCAATAATGGGTGCGTCAGGTTTTCCACCCAGACGATGAACCCTGTCGAAGTCAATAGTCTCTGTCATGTCCATTTGGTCCGTCAAAATGTCTTGTAACAGGCCCGCACAGTCCTCATTCTCTCTTCTTGTGATACCATGGAAAATCACGTTGTTTCTTTTGGACCTATTTTCCAAGTCATCAACTTTCCTTTCCAATGTGTCAACTTTTTTCAGTAAGTCCGTGTTGGTTTTTGTCAGGTCCCGGTTCTGCTGTCGCAAGTCACTCACCTCCTCCCTCAAGCCCCTTACATCCTCCTTGATGTCCGCCACCTGCTTAGTGAGGTCTTCAAAACTTTGGTCCACTCTTTCAAATCTACTGTTCATTTCCCTCTGGATACTGTGCAACGTTGCCAAGATTTCCGTTTCCTGGGAGGAAGGAGGAGGAGGAGTCGCCTGTCCGCTGTCCTGGGTAGCGGTCAATCGGTCAGAGCTGGAGCCCCGTGCACCGCTGGTCAGCCGTGTCTGCCTCATGGACTCGGACTTGGGAGGCAGAGGCCCGGGATTCTGCTCCACGTCGCCACACCGCAAAAGTAGTCCGCCCCAAAACATCAACGTCAGGAGCAAGCCTAAGGTGACACCGGCAACGCGTGTGCGCAATGCCAAATGGCTACACCCATGGTGATTTTCTTCTTAACTCTTCTTGCCATAAAAGATAAAAATACTGTCAAGAAGCAGCCACACTGCACTCTGAAGACTAAGGCATAGTGCTTTATGACTGTCCTGGCAAAGTCACGCATGAAAGTACTGCCGCAGTCCTTGGTACCAAGCAAATACCTGCAGCGTAATTTTCGTGCGTCTTGCAGGTGCAATGCCTTTGTTCACCCCCCAAAAAGAGATGGAGAGAGAGGTAGAGAAGATGGAGGAAAACGAAAGAGGAGAAGAAGGAGAAAAGAGTGAGGAAAGAAGGTGGATAGTCCAGTGGTTAATGCAAGGATATTGGGCAAAACCTGCAAATGAGAGTGGCAGCATGTTTCTCAGCATACACATACTTTGGACACTCCTGAACAATACTGGCATACAAAACACCATGTTTTCCATGTGTTTCTCCACTTTTTAAAATACTTTTTTCTATCATGCAGACATTCCTTCTGAGGATTTATGAATATAAAGCCAGAGAGGCGTTCCTTGTTTGTTTGCTTGTTTGTTTGTTTTTTCTCCTTAGTTTATTAATTAATGTTTATTTGCTATAGGGTGATTGAGGCAATGATACCACTTATTATAGACCAAACATAACCTTCTTCTCCCTCCCAACTTAACCACAAGCCCAGTTTCCCCAGCATCCTATCCCCTAACCTCCACTCTTAAACCTCCTTTACCTCTCCCTAATATACTCACTTCCCTCCTCCTACCTCCCCCCCCCTCCTGTCCTATCTCCCCTCCTGTCCTATCCCCTCCTCCTGTCCTATCCCCTCCTCCTGTCCTATCTCCCCTCCTGTCCTATCCCCCCCTCCTGTCCTATCCCCTCCTCCTGTCCTATCCCCTCCTCCTGTCCTATCCCCTCCTCCTGTCCTACCTCCCCCCCCCTCCTGTCCTATCTCCCCTCCTGTCCTATCCCCTCCTCCTGTCCTATCTCCCTCCTGTCCTATCCCCTCCTCCTGTCCTATCCCCTCCTCCTGTCCTATCCCCCCCTCCTGTCCTATCTCCCCTCCTGTCCTATCCCCTCCTCCTGTCCTATCTCCCCTCCTGTCCTATCCCCTCCTCCTGTCCTATCTCCCCTCCTGTCCTATCCCCTCCTCCTGTCCTATCCCCTCCTCCTGTCCTATCCCCTCCTCCTGTCCTATCTCCCCTCCTGTCCTATCCCCTCCTCCTGTCCTATCTCCCCTCCTGTCCTATCCCCTCCTCCTGTCCTATCTCCCCCCTCCTCCTGTCCTATCTCCCCCTGTCCTATCCCCCCTCCTCCCCCCCCTTCTGTCCTACCTCTCCCCCTCCTATCTCCCCCTATCTATCCCCCTCCTGTCCTATCTCCCCCCCCCTCCTCCCCCCCCCCCCTTCTGTCCTACCTCTCCCCCTCCTATCTCCCCTTCCTGTCCTATCTCCCCCCTCCTGCCCTTTTTCCCCCTCCTATCTCCCCCTCCTGTCCTATCTATCGCCCTTCCCCACTCCTCCCCACCTTCTGTCCTATCTAACGGCGGGGGCCTCCTCCTCCTCCCCCTCATCCAGGCACAGACACAGGAAGATAGACAACACATCTCCTCCAAAGCTTAGAGGAATAGAAGCTAGGGGGAGATCCCTGTAGAGATCTGTCATTCCTAACTCAGCTTAAGTTACTGCAATCTAATTTTTTGGCATATTATCAAACTAACAATTCCAAACTTTGAAGGTGTTTTCCAATTTAGTTTAAAAATGAAAAAAGATATATATTTACAATCATTTACTTCATCTTGTACTTGTTCAAGACAGGTAAACAGCAATTCCTACAAATTCATATAAAAGTTGTTGCTTCTTTTCCATGATATGGCAACTTTTATCTGGACTACTAAGCAACTGTAAACAATTAAAAGGCATTGAATTGTTTAAGATAGTCTCTGAAGGGGAAGTAATATTGATATAAAATAGCCAAACAGCGCGCGCGCGCGCGCGCGCGTGTGTGTGTGTGTGTGTGTGTGTGTGTGTGTGTGTGTGTGTGTGTGTGTGTGTGTGTTGTGTGTGTGTGTGTGTGTGTGAAAATCATATTTTGCCAAAAGAGATTTAGTAACATGTTTATATATGGTGGAAAAACTTTGGAAGTTATTAATTATTTTAAATATTTAGGAATTATTTTCAGTGAGAGTGGCAGTTTTGCAAAATGTAAGGAAAATGCTTAATCAAGCTACTAAAGTCATGTTTAGTCTGATAAGGACTGCATGGCAAAAAGAACTACCTATAGATGTGACACTTGATTTGTTCAATAAAATTGTTTTACCTGTTTTGTTGTATGGGTGTGAAATTTGGGGTTATGAAAACGTAGTAATAATTTAAAAGTTCCAGTTAAATTTTTAAAATAAGTTTTTCATTTAAAACGTACGATGTCAAATTCGTTAGAATATGGAGAAGGGGGCAGATAATCCTTGTCTATTTTTGTTCCAATGGTTGGTTTCTGGATGTAGCCCTCAACTTTCATCCTGGAAAGCTATCCTCAAATGTTTACCAGAGGATGAAAGATTTACATGAAAATTTCTGATTCAAGCAGCATGGCTAAATAAGATACAAAACATTTTAGTGCACAGCAGATTTGACTTTGTGGGAGAGACAGTTTTGTTTAACTATCAATTCTACCAGTTCATGTAATTATCAAAATTCTCAATAGAAAAGTTTGTTAATGAATGGAGAGCTAAGCTGTGGAATAATAGTAGATGCCTTTAGTACAAAATCTATAAAGCCAATTTTAGTATGGAAAAATATATAACTTGTCTGCCAGATGTGTATGTTTACAGTCTTAAGAAATTTTGTTGCAGTTGTCACAAGCTTTCTATTGAGATTGGATGTTTCCATAACATACCACGGGAAGAAAGAGTATGTTCAAATGCAATATGTCTGTTTGGGGGGGGGGGGGGGGGGATTTATTCTTATCATGGAATGTTTCCTACTTTAAACCTTTCACTCACTCACTCACTCAGTCCCATTTCCCAAAGGACGTAGGGGGGACATGAGAGAAGACGCAACAGCGATCTTTTTCCATGCTTCACGATCCTGTGTGGCTAGTAGGAGATGTTGCAGGGGTTGGGCGGTCCAGTCTTTGATGTTGTCAACCCACGATTTCTTTTGGCGGCCTCTTCTTCTCTTGCCCTCGACTGTTCCTTGCAGGATGGTTTTTGCTAGGGTGTTGTGTCTTGTGGTGTGACCAAACCACATCAGCTTTCTCCTCTTTATGGTGGAGAGCAAAGGCTCTTGGGGGCCCACACGCTTTTTGATTTCTTCTTTCACATAGTTATTGGTCTTGTGTTCTTTGTATGATATTTTGAGGAGTCTTCTGTGGCACTTGTTCTCGAATGCTTGGATTCTCCTCTCTAACTCTCTTAAACCTTTACGACAAGACTTTATTCCTCAGCATTTTTTTCAACCCATGTCCAGTTATGATTTTTGCAGTCTGTGGAAATGTAAATCTTGAAAAGTTCTCCTGTCTCCCTCAAAGCTCATAACATTTGAAGGTTTTTCTTGAAATTTCATTGTCTTTCACAAGTGTAGAGTGTGTCTTTTACAGAAATTGATATACTTTAAAATGTCTGGAGTCTTTAATATTGTTTGTTTATCATTTTGCAATGAATCACTGTTTTTCTCATTTCTGTTAGTATTGATAATACTAATATTAGTATTGTTGAATTCGTTTGTTATTTTCCATGCCCCAAAAGGGATGAAAGAAATTAAATCTTGAACCGTGTGTGTGTGTGTGTGTGTGTGTGTGTGTGTGTGTGTGTGTGTGTGTGTGTGTGTGTGTGTTTATTTCTCTTTCTCTATTTCCGGTCCATCGGTCTGGAATTGCCCCCCTCTCTCACTTCGCTAAAAGCCTACTTATGACAGTTTTCAATCCAGTCTCAAGATATACTTATTTCAAACATAAAAATTGTCCCTCCTGTTTCATTTCTGTCCCTGCATTGCCCCCAGATAACAAATTTGCCAATGGCAACTGTCTTCAAACTGTAAGTTGTTTTACCTGTGTTAATTTATGCTGCATGTGTTTAGAATTTCTGGTACATTCTATATGCTGATAAAATATTAATTTATTTTAAGGCAATATTACCCCCCTTCAAATGCTGTCATAACAGTTATGTTCCTTTTTATTGTTTGAAGTCACTCAGAAGTCCAGAGGAAAATCTGTATCTAAAGTAAATGAGCAACTATTTTTTTTATTAAAAAAAAATTGTAGATTGTGCTGTTTACCTGTTTGAAACAAGTACATGGTGACAAGAAATGTTTAAGATAAAGCTTTCTTCAATTTCTGATCAGACATGGGAAAAGAACCTTTAAAATGTGGAATTGTTAGTGTAATATGTTGCAAAACTATGAAGGCAACAACTTAAGCTTTGAATTAGGAATGGCAGATCTCTACGGGAATCCCCCCTAACTTCTAATCCTCCAAGATTTGGAGGAGATGTGTTGTCTATCTTCCCATGTTTGTGCTTATTTTTATATATTTTTTGGAGAGGAGGGGGATAAGCAGGGGGATGGGGAGGAGGGGGATAAGTAGAGAGGGGAGGAGCTGGGATAGGCTGAAGGATGGGGATAGGTGGGGGGAGGAGAGGGGGATAGGTAGGTGGAGATAGGGAGGAGGGGGGAGAGGATCAAGGGGGGGGATAGGTAGGGGATAGGTAGGGGGGAGGAGGGGTAGGGGGAATAGAGAGGATAGGGAGTAGGGGGAGGAGAGGTACGGGGGAGGGGAGGGGGGATAGGGAGTAGAGGGGGGGATGGTAGATAGGGAGTAGAGGGGGGGAGGATTGGGGGGAGGGAGGGAGGGGGGGGGTGGGGAGTAGGGGGAGGAGAGGCGGAGGGGGATAGGTAGGGGGAGGATGGGTAGGGGGAGGAGGAGGATAGGGAGGAGGAGGGGGATGGGTAGGGGGAGGATGGGTAGGGGAGGATGGGTAGGGGGAGGAGGGGGATAGGTAGGGGGAGGATAGGGAGGAGGAGGGGGATGGGTAGGGGGAGGATGGGTAGGGGGAGGAGGGGGATAGGTAGGGGGAGGATAGGGAGGAGGGGGATGGGTAGGGGGAGGAGGGGGATAGGTAGGGGGAGGATAGGGAGGAGGGGGATGGGTAGGGGGAGGATGGGTAGGGGGAGGAGGAGAGGCGGATAGGGAGGAGGGGGATAGGGAGGGGGAGGAGAGGGGGGATAGGTAGGGCCGGGGGATAGGTAGGGGGATAGGTAGGGGAGAGGGGGTATATGTAGGGGGAGAGGAGGGGGAGAGGTAGGGGAAGGAGAGGTAGGGGGTGGAGAGGGGGGATAGGTAGGTGGGATGGGGATATGGAGGATTTAAAGTATCAAAATTGCCCATTTCCAGGAGTGTTGCATAACTTCACTGTTCACTTTAACTCCCAGAGGGCACAGATTCATTGTTTCTCACGAAAATGTTGTTCACTGTGATAGTAGGTATCTGCATACAAACTGGCTTGCTGTCACTCTTCATGTCAGAATTTAATCCTTGGCGGCTGTGCTAGGAGGAGGGGAGGTGGAGATGATAGCGGAGGAGTAGGTGGCAGGCAAAAACAATACCTACTATCACAACTACATGAAGACAATAATGATAATGGTAACCATCACAGTGGTGAAGATGACGACGATAACAGCAGTCATGATGACGATTATGCTCATGATAATTATATACAGTACACAATGCTGGTTTCAGTGGAAAGAAGCAGAAGAAACAAACTAGAAGAATCACAACCATTTTGAATGCAAAAACCACTACTAACACCACCATCAACACCACCTGCAAGAATGAAACAGCAACAACAGCAGCAACAGCAACAACAACAACAACAACAACAACGCTGGCACTGATTCTGAGGAAAAAAGACAGTGTGTGAATATGGACTATTTATTTATTTTATTTATTTATTCTTTTATATCGAGGATAACAGAATAAGCAATCATGTGCTTTTTTTCATCCGGTCCCCGTGTGTATGCAGTTTTGTAAATATTGTCATCTGTTCCCACCGGCACACGATGGCCTACTCTTACGAAAAGCGGAACAGGATTTAACGTGTGCGCAAGATGTTCTGCGTGCGTGCGCACACGGGGCCTCGGTTTAAAGTCTCATCCGAAGGACTTTTGGGGAGAGTGGAGTCAGCACTGATGTTAACTCCAGGAGAAAAATTTCCTCTATAAGACTATAAAATGACAAGAGGGCTACAAATCAAAATTGAATGGGTGCAGGTAGGTTCTTTGTATGCAAAACAGAATCATTTTGAGAGATTTTTTTTCTATCTAGATCCCACTTCTACAGATAATACTTTGGCTTACCAATCCAGAATCCACAGGCTGAGAAATGATATCAGCAAGTTTTGTCGATTCCTTCATTCTGAAGCCTTAGGACACAGGTAGCTCAGGAAAAGTCACGTCTTTTTTAGATTGAGAAGGAAGTACCGCATCATCTAGTCTCATGCCTTCTTTTCTTTCAGATTGAGAGCGGTATATGTGTACCGTGTTGTCTAGTCTCAAGACTAAATCTTTCATATTCAGAGCGGTGCGCCATGTTGTCTAGTCTCATGCCTAATTGTTCAGATTCAGAGCGGTGTGCCATGATGTCTAGTCTCAAGACTAGTTTTTCAGATTCAGAGCGGTGTGCCATGTTGTCTAGTCTCATGCCTAATTGTTCATATTCAGAGCGGTGTGCCATGTTGTCTAGTCTCAAGACTATTTTTTTCAGATTCAGAGCAGTGTGCCATGCCTCTTGCTGATGACTGGTGGGTAGGTAGCTGGTACATGCTGGAATGTCCGCGAGTGTTTCTAGTCACCCACTTTACCCACCAGACCTTGAGGTGGAGCTGCAGTTGTTATGGCCTATGACCTGTGACCTGTCGCTATGTGAGGCCATGCTTTGCAGCCGTCTGCTATAATATATTATGCGGTCCTGATCTCTGGTAAAGTGGTTTAACTTTTGCTATACGGAAGGTTTGTATAGTCCTTTTCATCAGCTATGCCTCCATGTGTATTTCTATGACCCTATATAATGTTCCCCTGCTTGTTTGCCATGACAGAAGGGACATTGAGTTATCTGGTATTTCCCATTTTAACAGATTTGATTCGAAGAGAAAAAAATATCTACATAGATTTGAGGATCAAGCTGATCCACAAAAAGCTGTATGCCACGTGCCCTTTTAGCTGAGACATTTGGAGAGAATTTGTCAAGGTTATTCATTGTCCCTTTTGGCTTTTTCAGACTGCCTTCTGGAATCCCTGGGCATCTTTGTATGACTTGATCTGGACAATCCTGCTTTTTGTTGTTGTTCCTTTAATTGTTCCACTTCTTTGCTTTTCATTTTTTGTAACTCAAGTTAGTTGGCTATGGTCAGGTAGATGAAGCAACACTCTCAAATTTGCATCCGTAAAGTGAATGTGTTGCTCTCAAATTCGCATCCGTAAAGTGAATGAAGCTCGACTGTGTGGTCCCAGTCTCCCCACTGAACCCACAGCACACTCACTCTTTGAAAAAGCCGGTTGGAGTCCGAAAAATCCCTATGACTCATGGGATTCAAACCTGCAACCTTCCAGTCCAAAATCCAACGTGCTAACCACTGTACCATGGCAGCTGGTCAAGCAAGGACGTTTTTTGTTCTCATAAAAAGGGGGGAGTATTCCATGAGGCCAAGTAATGTTTAGACTCTGGCTACGTTCACCCCTTCTTCAACATCACCAAGACATGGGTTTTTCATGGAGTATTCTATACGGGTGACCGTTTTTGTACCTGGGTTTCAGTACAGTCCCCCAGTTCACCCAGCCGTAAATGGGTACCTGCCCTCTTTAGGGTCAGAGAAGGTAAAACAGCGAGGGAGAGATGGGCACCGCCCTCAACATGCTGGCCCCTTGAGAAGCTGAGGTGTCTGACACCCTGCTCCCCAACAACATAGGTTACAGGAACACCTTCACCTTTTTTTCTGTGTTGATGATTAACACAGTACCCCTCTGATTTAGAGTCCAGCCTTACACTTTCAGATGGAATAGGGTTTTCTCGTGTCAGGCTTCAGAATGGGTACGCCTACTGTTTATTTCAGTCCTCAGCAGGGAAACGCACAAAGCATTGCGCAATTTTTTAAAATTAATATTTTTAAATTTGTACCAACAAAAAGTCCACAGTATGTCTTGTTCCTTTGCTGGAAAGGGCAACGTGTTCTGCTTTTTTCACATGGTTTTAGAGCTCTGATATGGTGTGCAAGTCAGCAAGACTATAAGCATCATGGCTGACTTTATTCATTGCCGTGTTTTCTGTTTTTTTTCTAATGGATGTATGTGGATAGAACTAAGTCATAGTTCATGTTCTTTCTCCACTTTTTATATCAAAGCTTGTTGTGCTACTTTGCTTACTAAGGAAAATATATATTAACAGTATGCAAGACACGGGATTTCTCCTTGAGGAAACAATAGAAACAGCAAAACAGCTTGAATGGCGATAATAAAAGCAACATGACAATACATCTGAACACACGCACACACGCACGCACGCACGCACGCACGCACGCTCGCTCGCTCGCTCGCTCGCTCCTCACTCACTCACTCACTCACTCACTCACTCACTCACTCACTCACTCACTTTGTCTCTCTCTGTGTGTCTGTCACACACACACACAAACACACACGCGCACACACACACACACACACAAACACACACACACACACACACACACACACACACACACACACACACACACACACACACACACACACACACACACACACACACACACACACACACACAGGAGCAGCCTACCTTCCCCTGGGGTGATGGTTCTGTCATCGGAGTCTCTGATGGAGTCTTGAATAGTCGCTGAGTGTTCATCCCTGAAGATGATACAAAGTAGTTTCTCCACAGGAAATTCTGGACATCCTATGCATACTGTTCTATGCTTTTCTGTGGGCTTAGTGGATGTCTTTCTATCCTTCCTACTTAACAATTACACAAGACAAAAGTCTGACACTTCCTGTGCACTTTACTTGTCAACTGTACAATCAGAAAAAGTAGATCATTTGTGGGAACAGACGACAAAATTTACAAAACTGCATGCAAACGGACATTGGAAATAAAAAAAGCACATGAGTGCTTATTCTATGATCCTCAAAAACAAAAGAATAAATGAGTAAGAGAAACACCTAGCCCAACAATTCTAAAGCACTTCCATCATGGAGATGTGGCCTGTGCGAGAAACTAATGCCTTCTCTTGGTGCCAAGACATAATAAACTATACCAGAATTTCTTGTCGGGCAACATATCATTATAATGAGGGTTTTGTTTATTCCCTGTTGTTGTTTTTTTTAAAGGAGGCATCATATGTTTAAAGACTCCACCATAACCCTTTCACGCACTTTTTCCAACACATCAGTGACACAACCTACATGAGTAACCCTCTGTGCTGGTAAAGCTTCGGGATACAGGCTGAGCAATCTGCGTGTTTCTGCAAATCACCAACGCTGATAGCTGACATACACAGGACAGCTGGGGACTGGTATCAATGCACACCAGCTGACCTGGAAACTGTCAAGGTTTAAAGCCATGACCCCGAAGCTTTGGACCTCCAAGTCCTTTGTTTAGTGCAGTGAGGAATTTCTTCAGTTTTCATTTTATATTGTTAAGGTCAAGTGACCTAAAAGGCCATTGTAGGGAAGTCAACCTGTATCACTCCACACTTTCCATAAAAGCACAATGGTCTTCACACACAATCCAGGAA
>CM060325.1:4191144-4193644 GCA_030674155.1 Stramonita haemastoma | reverse complement strand
TGATCGACTATGACTCTGACTAGGAGGCTTGACTTGCATAGTCCTTATGTGCTGCAGCCCAGGGGGCGAGCTGGCCTTTGGAGAACATCTCCAATGTCGACTGACCGTATGCCCTCTTGGCCGAGAGAGTGGGGATGTACTGTGGGCAAGGTGTCTCCAATATAATCAAATTTCTGCCCAGTTTCCTAAACAGCAGCTGCCTCCTCTGCTGTTTAGGTCATCGTCGAACACGACGGACAAACAAACTACAGATAGAATGAATGCACCATCCAACATGCTGGGCTTGTCCTTAGACTGCTACAGAGAGATCCAACATGCTGGGCTTGTCCTTAGGCCCTCTACTATACTGCCCTCCTGCTGCAGCCTTCCTTCCATCCCTCTCCTTGTCTCTGCCTTGTTTCTTTTCTTCCCGTCGTCTTTTTCTTGACTTTCTTGATTTTCTTCCTTCTTGGTTCATTCTCCTGCCACTTTTTCCCCCCATAAAGATTATTCTCTCTCTCTCTCTCTCTCTCTCTCTCTCTCTCTCTCTCTCTCTCTCTCTCTCTCTCTCTCTCTCACCGAAGTCGGATACGCTAGGCCTGACTTGTCTGTCAGGTGCTTAACGGCAACATTTTTTCTCCCATAGGGTAACACTACCATGGTTGCAGCCTGAGTGTTTCATGAAGAAAAAGTCTGGGACAGTTCTTCTGTGGTTGTAGATGGCGACAGTCGAGTATCTTTGGGAGGGGGGGGAGGGATTGTACAATCTGGATTTCCTGATGTACAGTGAGCCTACTGGTGAAACAGGAGGTATTTTCGGCCACACCCTCCGTTCTGTGCTGTGTGTGAGGGTCAGTGTTGTGTGGGACATGACTGGGCTTCTGTTTGAAAATCTTCCCTCTCCCATATCTCACAACTTTTCTTTTTCTGCTACTATAGAATCTATTGCTGCTGCTGCTGCTACTACTGCTACTGCTGCTACTACTGCTACTGCTACAGCTACTACTACTACTACTACTGCTGCTGCTACTACGACTACTACTACTACTTCTACTACAGCTGCTACTACTACTACTACTACTACTACTACTACTACTACTACTACTACTACTACTACTAACTTCTTCTACTTCTACTTCAGCTACTACTGCTACTACTACTACTACTACTACTACTACTACTACTACTACTACTACTACTACTACTGCTGCTGCTGCTGCTGCTGCTGCTACTACTACTGCTACTACAGCTGCTGCTGCCATGATCACTTTCACTACGATTATTATCACTAATGGGTAATATTATGTTATTATCAGTAATGCTGACCATGTAGTCATTATTGCTAATACTAATATTATAGTTATCATCCCTAATGTTATAGTTATCATGCCTAATGTTATAGTTATCATCACTTATGTTAATGTTACAGTTATCATCGTTAATGTTATACTTATCATCACTAATGTTAATGTATAGTTATCATCACTAATCTTAATGTTATAACAATAATCCCTAATGCTGATGTTACAGCTATCATCACCAATGCTAATGTTATAGCTATCATCGCTAATACTAATGTTATAGTTATCATCACTAATGATAATGTTACAGTTATCATCTTTAATGTTAATGTTATAGCTATCATCACAAAGGCTAATGTTCTAGTTATCAATAATGCTAATGTTATAGTTGTTATAGCTAATGTTAATGTTGTGTTATAATTATCATCACCAATGTTAATGTTATGGTATAGTTATCATCCCTAATGTTAATGTTATAGTTGTTATCACTAACGTTAATGTTATGTATAGTTATCATCACTAATGTTAATGTTACAGTTATTATCACTAATGTTAATGTTAATGTTATGGTATAGTTATCATCCCTAATGTTAATGTTACAGTTATTATCACTAATGTTAATGTTATGTTATAGTTATCACAACTAATGTTAGTGTTATAGTTATAATCACTAATGTTAATGTTATGTTATCATCACTAATGTTTATGTCATGTTATGTTATTGTTATCATCACTAATGCTAATGTTAAAGTTATTATCACTAAGGCTAATGTTACAGTTATCATCACTAAGGCTAATGTTTTGTTATCATCACTAATGCTTAAGTTATAGTTATCATTACTAATGGCACTGTTATAGTTCTCATCACAAATGCTACTGTTCTAGTTATCGCTAATGCTACTGCAACTGTCACAGCTTTTACCCCTGGTAGTGGTGGTGTCACTCAGCTACCTATTAAAACATATGCAACTATTCACACAGATACAAGTCTTAACATATTCTTCAACAAATGATGAGATGAAACCAAACAATAAATAAACGCAACAGTTTTCAAAACTACTCAAACGTCAAACTGATTATTTGGAAGTGTTAAAGGACACACTACACCTGCTAGTCAAAAACCACACCCGATCAGTAATTACATCAAATAATCAAATACACTGTACTTATAGAAAATCTTGAAACATAGTTCATCAAAACAAAGTGAAAATTCAACATGA
>CM060325.1:4171144-4178644 GCA_030674155.1 Stramonita haemastoma | reverse complement strand
TCAGCAGGAATAAGGACAACCAGAGTCGTTAACCATGCCATGAAAATAGTGTACGAGAGAACTTGGAAATCAAACCATAGAAATCATGTCAGCTTATCGCAAAGAAAGGAGCCAGAAAGGAAGGGAGACAAAGGAGTGGCAAGCAAAGAAGAAGACTAACATGAGTAGTCTCCCGTGGGGATGCCAAAGAGCAAAAAAGAGTTAATGAATAGGAGATAAACCATTGTGAATCGTCAATATGAATAGCACCCCCACCTTCTGGAAATTCTGTGTTTGTGAATTCCCTATTTTCTATCCCTCTCTTTGTTTCTGCCTTGTTCCTTTTCTTCCTCTCACTTCCTTCTTGTCTATTTTCTGCTTTCTTGGTTCATTCTCATGCCTTTTTTCCAACAAAGACTTAATAGTAACAATTCTCTCCCAAGCCGATGTTGGATGCACTGGGCCTGACTTGTCAGGCGCTTAACGGAAGAGCAACACATTTTCGCTTATATGACAGAAGACAATAGTGGTTGTCTGGACGTTTGAAGAAGAAGATGAAAAAGAAGAAGAAGGAGAAGGAGAAGGATAAGAAAGAAATACTGAGAAAATGAGTGAGGATATGACTGACTCACTGATTAAAAGACTGAAATAATTAACCATACCGTCATTTAATCAATCACTGAAGTTGTTGTCAAATACTGATGGTAGAAAAACAGTTGAAAAAAAATTAATGCACAGATACTCATGTACATTTACATACACATGTGTGCGTGCGTGATGCGCGCGCACACACACACACACAAGCAACACAAGCACACACACACACACACACACACCCCACATGCACACACATACACTTAGGCAAATACACGAACACACACATGTACATATACACAAATAATACATGTTTTGCGTGTGCTCTCTTTCATATGGGATATAAAAAAAAATAGTGACAGACACACTGACTGACATACAGACAGACAGACAGAGACAAAAACAACTATAGAATCATACAGACACAGACAGACACAAACAGACATCCCGACCAATGAACCAGGGCAGAAGCAAGGAGACAGAAACGTGGCCAAGACTGTATTTACTGCCTTACAAAAGAGATTGATGGGGAATATGGAACAGACAGACAGACAAGACAAACAGACAGATAGACAAGGCAGGCAGGCAGAAAGACAGGTAGAAAGACAGGTAGGCAGAAACAAGCAGAAACAAAAAAAGAAACACCACCTTTTTTTTTTACCACTTGATGTCACAGACTGGGCTGCTCTTCCCCAGGGAGAGCGCGTTGCCACAAGTGCAGCGCCTACCCATCATTTTTTTTTTCTTTTTCCTGTAAGCAACTGTATTTGTTTTCCCTACTAGAGTGGCTTTTTTCTACAGAATGTTGCCAGGGACAACCCTCTTGTTGCCGTGGGTTCTTTTACGTGCGTTAAATAATAATGTGCATCACACGGGACTTCGGTTTATCGTCTCATCTGAAAGACTAGCACCCAGACCACCACTCATGGTCTAATGGATGGAGGAAAAGTTTAGGGCCCAAATGGGATTCAAACCACCACACATCCGACCTGGAATTTTTGCTTTCTAGGCAGGTGCGTTACCTCTAGACCACCGTCCAGCTGAGCTGCTGTCCCTTAAGAGAGATAGATGAGAGGGAATTGGGGACAGACAGAGGGGACAGACAGACAGCAGGGTAGACAGACAGATAGAGAAGGAGCCAGTACCTAAGTTGCCGTCCCCCAAGAGGACGGGCGGGGATTTGGGACAGACAAGACAGACAGACAGACAGGACAACAGACAGACAGACAGACAGACAACACAGAGGAGCCAGTACCTAAGTTGCCGTCCCCCCAAAGATAGTGGATGGGACAGATACGACAGACGAATACAGAAGACGACAGACAGACAGAGGAGCCATTACAACTGCGTCTCGAGAGAGATGCGGGATTTGGGACAGACAGAGGACAGACCAACAGACAGACAGAAGGAGCCATTACCTAAGCTGCCGTCCCCCGAGAGAGACTGGTGGGGATTTGGGACAGATGGCAGGACAACAGGGCATTTTGGGATGCTTGCTCTTCTTCTTCACAGGCCCATCTCTCACTGGCGCCTGCAGGCAGACAATGTCACTGTATGTACCCTTACAATACCCTACCCCTTCACCATCATATCCATCTATCCATCCATCCATCTCCATCCATCCATCCATCCATCCATCCATCCATCCATCCATCATCTCTCTCCTCCTCCTCCATCCATCCATCCATCCATCCATCCACCCACCACCCACCCATCTTTCCATCCATCCATCCATCCATCCATCATCCATCCATCTATCTATCTATCTTATCTTTCCCTAGTCTGGCACTGTGGAGGCAGCCCTGAAGACTTGATAGTCAACCAGTTCCCTCCATTCCCTCTTCTAACCCTGACCATCATAACATCACATCATAACGCCACCATACTGATGACATACCACACTGCAAACACTGCAAGAACATGTTCCACACACTTTTTTTTTATAAATAAACAAACTGTTCTGCCTTTCCAAAGAGTAGGCCATTTCCTGTGGGTAAGAACTGACGACACAAGTTTGTTGGGTCTGGTTGTTTTGTTGTTGTTTTTTTTAAACTGCACACGCACTAACGGCGTGTTTGAACATCGACCTCGAAGTCGGACGGAATGCAGCTACCTAAATGGTGGGGAAAAAGTTGTATTCACAAAATCCCACTATCCGTGAGCCTGGCAGCTGTAGCCAATGAAGGAAAAACAGAAGTGCTCCTGTGCCACCATGATATCCCACACCAAGCTTCAGTTCACATTACATTACCCACACAAAAGTATATCTTCATACCATTATACCAGCTACAACAACATACCAACCCATCACCACACCAACATATCAACACATCATCACACCACCATACCAACTTAGCAACATATCATCACGCTATATACCAACATAACATATCATCACACCATCATACCAACATATCATCACACCATCATACCAACATATCAACATACCGTCATACCAACATATCAACCAGCACACACAACATGTCAAACATCATCACACCATCATACACTATCAAC
Organism: Stramonita haemastoma; assembly: GCA_030674155.1. NCBI lineage: Eukaryota > Metazoa > Mollusca > Gastropoda > Neogastropoda > Muricidae > Stramonita > Stramonita haemastoma. The sequence goes on along the minus strand of CM060325.1, from coordinate 4,175,554 downwards.
ACATCATCACACCATCATACCAACATTCAACATCATCACACCATATACCAACATATCAACACATCATCACACCATCATACACACATCATCACACCATCATACAACATATCATCACACCATCATACCAACATAAACATCATCACACCATCATACCAACATATCATACATCACCATATCATCATACCACATATCACCACATCATCATAACAACATCATCATACAACATCATATCAACATATCAACACACCATCATGCCATCATATCAACATACCAACACAGCACCACACCACCATACCAACATAAAAACATCATCACATCATCATATCAACATATAAACACATCACCACACCATCATAACAACATATCATTACATCATCATATCAACATAATTATCAAACATCACCACACCATCATATCAACACAACAACACATCATTACATCATCATATCAACACATCCACACATCATAACAACAATCAACACATCACCACACCATCATCACACACACAACTAACATCAACACAGCACCACACCATCATACAACATATTAACATTACAACACCATTTACAACATATCAACACATCATCACACCATATACCAACATATTAAAACATTACAACACCATTTTACCAACATATCAACACATCATCACACCATTATACCAACATATCAGCATAGCACAACAACAAGATATCAACATATCATTACACCGTGCGTGCGTGCGGATGGTGCGTGGGGTGTGCTGTGTGTGTGTGTGTGTGTGTGGTGTATGTGTGTGTGTGTGTGTGTGTGTGATGTGTGTGTATGTGTGTGTGTGTGTTTGTGGTGTGTGTGTTGTGTGGTGTGTGTGTGTGTTGTGTGTGTGTGTGTGTGTGTGTGTTGTGTGTGTGGGTGTGTGATGTGTGTGTGTGTGTGTGTGGTGTGTAGGAGTGTTGCGGGGGTGTGTTGTGTCTGTGTGCTGTGAGTGTGAGTGTATGTGTGTGTGTGAGTGTGTGTGGGTGTGTGTGTGGTGAAGTTAAAGATAAAGTATGAGAAGGGGGATGTGTGTGTGTGTGTGTGTGTGTGTGTGTGTGTGTGTGTGTGTGTGTGTGTGTGTGTGTGTGTGTGTGTGTGTGTGTATGTGTGTGTGTGTGTGTGTTGTGTGTGAGAGAGGTGTGTGTGTAGTGATGTGTGTGTGTGTGTGTGTGTGTGTGTGTGTGTGTGGTGTGTGTGTGTGTGTGTGTGTGTGTGTGTGTGTGTGTGTGTGTGTGGAGAGAGAGAGAGAAGAGAAGAGAGAGAGAGAGTGTGTGTGTGTGTGTGTGTGTGTGTGTGTGTGTGTGTGTGTGTGTGTGTGTGTGTGTGTGTGTGTTGTGTGTTGGAGAGGGTAGAGAGAGTGTGTGTCTGTGTGTGTTGTGTGTGTTGTGTGTGTCTGTGTGTGTGTGTGTGTGTGTCTGTATGTCTGTATGTTGTGATGTCTGTGTCTGTGTCTGTGTTTCTGTGTGTGTGTCTCTGTGTGTTGTGTGTGCTGTGTGTGTGTGTCTGTGTGTGTCTTGTGTGTGTGTGTGTGTCGTCTGTGTGTGTGTGTTTGCATGTGTGTATTTGTGTTTGTGTGTGCGTCTGTGCGTGCGTGGTGCGTGCTGATACAGAGAGAGAGGAGGGGGGGAGGGTAGAAGTGAGGGAGGAGGGAAGGGGCTCCAAATGATAGGGAAACAAATACGTTGCAATCAGGAAAAAGGGGGGAAAAAATGGGTAGGCGCTGCTTTTGTGGCAACGCGCTCTCCCCGGGGAGAGCAGCCCAAATTTCACGCAGAGAAATCTGCTGTGACACAAAAAGGTATGAATGAAAGGAATAAAAATGTTTGAAGCGCACCTCATGAATGACGTTCTCCCGATAACCCTTGACAGCCTGTTGCTTAGGCCTCTTGGAGCTGCTCTGTCGCGGTGGTTCTCCGTAGGACCTGGTCACTCTCTCGTACCTAGAGGAGAGTGGACACCCACCATGTACCATAGATTGACTGTCTGATGGCTGTAGTTTGTAGCGAGGGGGGGGTGGGGTGAGGGAGGGAGGGAGGGAGCGAGAGGGGGTGGGGGGGGGGAGAGAGAGAGAGAGAGAGGAGAGGAGAGAGGAGAGTCTTGATGTGTGGGTTTGCATGATGATAGGTTGTGTGTGCGTCATGTGGTGGTGAGTGCGTGCATGATAAGAGAGAGAGAGGGGGGGGGGAGGGAGAAGGAGGGAGAGAGGGAAGAGGGGAAAGATAGGGAAGAAGAGAGTGCATAGGAAAAGAGGGGGGAAATGGTAAGGCGCTGACGTGGAACGCGCTTCCGGGAGAGAGCAGAAATTAGAGAGAATCTGCTGTGACACAAAAAGGTATGAATGAAAGGAAAAACATGTTGAAGCGCACCTCATGAAGACGTTCTCCGATAACCTTGACAGCTGTTGCTTAGGCCTCTTGGAGCTGCTCGTCGGCGGGGGCTCTGCCGAGGACCTGGCACTCTCTCGTACTAGAGGAGAGTGAACACCACCATTGTGACTATGGACTACTGTCTGAGGGCTGTAAGTTTGTAGCGAGAAGGGGGGTGGGGTGAGGGAGGAGGACGAGAGAGGGAGGGGGGAGGGGAGAGGGAGGGGGGAGAGAGAGAGAGAGAGAGAGAGAGAGGAGAGAGAGAGAGAGAGAGAGAGAGAGAGAGAGAGAGAGAGAGAGAGAGAGAGAGAGAGAGAGAGAGAGAGATGAGAAGAAGAAGAAGACAGGAGAGAGAGAGAAGAAGACAGACAGACAGACAGACAGACAGACAGACAGACAGACAGAGAAGACGAGACGGACAGACAGACAGACGGTCGTGGACAGACGGACAGAGAGAGAGAGAGGGGGACGAGAGAGAGAGAAGAGAGAGAGAAGACAGACAGACAGACAGACAGACAGACAGACAGACAGACAGACAGACAGAGACATACATACAGACACACACGGACGGACGGACGGACAGGACAGACGAGACACAGGTACAGGCACAGAGGAAGGAGGGAAATAGTATGATACACAGACAGACAGAAAGACAGATGCAGAAACACAGACAGAGCGGAGAGTGAAGAAATGAGTAGACTATGACAAACAGACAAACGACAGATGATGACAGACAGTGGTCTGGTTGGTCGGCCCTCATCAAATTCATTATCATTACCGTTGTCAATATCATTATTGTATCGTTACTATCTACTACCTACATCTACTCATCTATATCATATCTATCTATCTATCTATCTATCTATCTACTACTACTACTATCTACCTACTACTATCTACTATCTACCTATCTATCTATCTATCTATCTATCGTCTATCTGTCTATCTATCTATCTATCTATCTATCCCTTAGTCTGGCGACCGTGGGGGCACCCCTGAAACTTGACAACCAGTTCCCCCATTCCTCTCTCTGTTCTGCCTTTCTAGGGTTTTGTTGAGTTCTAGGCCTGTCCATTCGCTGATGTTGTCCTCCCATCTCTTCCTTGGTCTGCCTCTTTTTCTTCCTTCTTGGACAGTGCCTTGCAGTATTGTTTTTGCTAGTCCTTTTGATCTCGTGACATGCCCGTACCACTTAAGTTTACGCTTCTTTACGATTATAGAAGGTTTTCATAGGGACCAATCGTTTGGTGGATTCTGTTACGCACGTCTTCATCGCTTATGTGGTCTCTGGATGAGATGCCAAGTAGTCTCCGGAAGCATCTCATCTCTACCGCCTGTACTCTTCTCTCCAAATCTGCAGTCAGGGTCCATGATTCCCATAAACCTAGGCGATCGTAGGAGAGCGAGGCATCAGAGACCTCAGCTTCTCTAGGGGCCAGCATATTGAGGGCGGCACCCATCTCCTCTTCCTCGCTGCTTTACCTTCCCTGACCTAAAGAGGGCAGGTAACCATTGACAGCTGGGTGAACTGGGGGAACTGTACTGAAGCCAAGGTGTGCAAATGGTCACCCATCCAACTGGTAACCATGCTCGACGCTGCTTATCTTGACTTGGGGAAAAGCGTGTGCTCTGACCACTGAGCTGTCCCGCCATTACCTTTTTATTATCATTATTACCGTTGTCTGATCATAAATTGTATAGTTAACGTCACTATCCACACCTCTCCTAATGAGTTTCAATCATTACCGTTGTCATTACAATAGATTGTATTGTTACTATCACTATCATTAAGGGGTACTGGTTAGCCTAGTGGTCAGAACATTGCGCTAGCAATTTGACGACCCGAGTTCGATTCCGGTTGGAGGGGATTTTCCCCCTGGAGTTAACATCAGTGCTGACTCCACTCCCCAAAAGTCTTTCGGATGAGACTATAAATCGAGGTCCCGTGTTCGAACGCACGCAGAACATCTTACGCACACGTTAAATCCTGTTCCGCTTTTCGTAAGAGAAGGCTATTGTGTGCCGGTGG
>CM060325.1:4143644-4166144 GCA_030674155.1 Stramonita haemastoma | reverse complement strand
TAAACTCCATTTACTACTACTACTACTACTACTACTTCCACTTCTACCATCACCACCACCACACTACTACTACTACTACTACTACTACTACTACTATACTACTCTCTACTTCCACACTACTACACTACTTACTACTCCACTTCCACACTTCTACTACTACTACCCCTACGTCAACTATCCACACACACTTCTACTCTACTTCACTACTACTACTACTACGATACTACTTCGCAAATATCTACTTTCTACTACTACTTCCACTACTACACTACTACGACTACTACTACTACTACTTACTACTATACTACTACTACTTCACTACTACTACTACTACTACTACTATACATCTACTACTCCACTGTACCTTAGTATAGTCTGACTACCAAACAGCTGAGACACTGCCACTGACTGTACTGCTGACGTTACGGTGTGAATCCTGGCAGGTTTGAGGTGTTGAGGAAGAATGGACCCTGTGCCTGCAGCTCCAGACATGTTGAAGGATGAGCCTTGGCAGAGACTACTGTCCTCAAGATTCATCTCAACAGTCTTGTTTCTCACGATGGCTTACAAACCTCCCGTTTCTCCGTCGCTGCTAAGCCTCGCTCCGCTGTAAGCTTTTTACGTCATCCTGACGTCAAACATGGTGTCGTCATAGTGGTGACGTAAACTATGAGTTGTGAGATTCTTCTGTCTAGCCCAGGCCTATCCCAAAGCAAAAGCAGTAGGCCTAATTGTATTTTCAAGACTGATGCAGAAAACTCACCATCATTTTGTTGTTGTGAGTGCGTTTGTTGGGGAGGGTATCTTGTTTTGTTTTGGGTGTGTATTTTTGGAAAAGGGAAAAAGACTAACTTTGTAAGTTGTCTGGATAATAATACTTGAATAATCGAACATTATAACCACTCACCGAATTAACAAAACATACATCTAGACTTTACTGGATCAAAGACAAGTAGACTTTTCTCGAAAATTAGAAGAAAAAATAGAGATACTGTACGTGTGTGTGTGTGTGTGTGTGTGTGTGTGTGTGTGTGTGTGTGTGTGCGCGCGCGCGTGCGTGCGTGCGTGCGTGTGTGTGTGTGTGTAGGGGGGGGGTCTCTGCCTTTGAACACACCACTGCACTGTCAGAGCAAAATATGACAGTTTTGTTGTGGTTTTTTGTTTGTTTCAAATATGGCATTTTTGGTCTATCATCGTAATAATTATACACTTTGTTATGCATCGTGTGTATCGCTATGAAACCTTAATGACAACGATGGACGCGATGGTCGAGTTGCTAAGATCTTTTGACTTCAGTCCCATGGGTCATGAAGTCGTGAGTTCGAATCTCGATTTTTACGATCTCCCAGGTCACCTTCAAGTGCAGACCTGCCAGTGCATTAATCCCCTTCGTGTGTAGCCTATACATAGGCCTACGCAACACATCAAATTTATGCACGTTAAATACCCCGTCACTCGTGTCAGCGTTCGGTGAATTACGGAAACACGAACATGTCCAGCATAAACCATGAAGTCTGCAGAATCTTCAGTGTTGAAGGCGGTAGAGCAAGGAAAGAAGAAGAAGAATGTATTGCCAGGTGAGTTAAGAAAAAGTCACCGCACGCATGAGTTTAATTAATGGGGCTTTTTATTCACCCAAGGAAAATGAATGATGGTATGATTCATAAAGCAAATAGAGAACTTACTACATCAAAAGGCATGATGGCACGCGGGACACTTGGAAAGAAGGAAATGAAAGACGATTGTGGATACTTGAATTGGGAATACGTTATATGAGTCATGAACTCCAAACAGATTGTACGAGGATTGTTCTTCCGGAGCTATAACATCAGTGCCGACTCCACTTCCCCCAAAAGTCCTTCGAATGAAACTATAAACCGAGGTTCCGTGTGCGAAAGCCTGCAAAACATCTTGCCCACACGTTAAAACCCGTTCCACTTTTCGAAAGAGTAGGCGCCATTGTGTGCCGATGGGAACCGATGACAAAACTGACAAAACTCATACACACAGGGACTGGATGTAAAAAAAAAAAAATCACGTGAATGCATATTCCATTACCCTAGAAATAAATTTAAATTTTTTTTTTTTAAAGTAAGCAAAGTGGAGGCTACTCTCCCCAGGTTCAGATGAAGATACTAAAGTACCACTGAATGGTGCGCGCGCACACACACACACACACACACTCAGTCACACACACACACACACACACACAGTCACACACACACACACACACACACACACACACACACACACACACACACACACACACACACACACACACACACACACACACACACACACATGGATGAGACTGTAAGAGTGACGACGCATGGATGACGACCCGAGTTCGATTCCCGATCGAGGGGATCTTTTCCCCTGGAGTTAACATCAGTACTGACTCCACTCTCCCCAAAAGTCTTTCGGATGAGACTATAAACCGAGGCCTCGAGCGAACGCACGCAGAACATCTTGCCTGCACGTTAAATCCTGTTCCGCTTTTCGTAAGAGTAGGCCATTGTGTGCCGGTGGGAACAGATGACAAGATTGACAAAACTGCATTCACACGGGGACTGGATGTAAAAAACCACATGAGTGCTTATTCCATTATCCTCTATATAAAAGAATAAATAAACTGAGGCCCCTTGTGATAACGCACGCAGAACATCTTTCGCACACGTTAAAACCTGTTCCGCCTTTCAGAAGAGAAGGCCGTTGTGCAGGAACGAATGACGAAAATTTACAGAACCGCATGCATACGGGGACCAGATGTAAATTTTTTGGGAATATATGATTGCTGACTTTATTCTCTTTGAAAGAAAAGATAAAATCCCTGTTGAATACTGGAATGTTGCGCGCATATATATATATATATATATATATATATATATATATATATATATATATATATATATATATATATATATATATATATATATATATATATATGTGTGTGTGTGTGTGTGTGTGTGTGTGTGTGTGTGTGTGTGTGTGTGTGTGTGTGTGTGTGTGTTAATTCTATTAATGTGGACGGTTGCATATGTGTAAATGATTTAAATGTAGGCGCTTTAATTTGTTGCTTTACAAGATTCAGCGTTAGGCATATATATATATATATATATATATATATATATATATATATATATATATATATATATATATATATATATATATTCCAATTATTATTATTATTATTGTTATTATTTTCATCATCATCATCATCATGGTTTGGTTAGTTATTAGTTTTGTCCCCTTACATATATGTTACGCTCTTTAGGACTCCAACGCATGTCTTTGAACACGTCTGGAAAAATGCTATGCTTGGGCGTTACACCATCAGGTTGATTTTTTTTTTTAATGCTTGTTTGCTATTAGTTTTTTTTTCATTATATTGCTTTAAAGTGAGAAAAATATGTCAAAATGTTTTGATATGTTTGTTGTTTTTTTTTTTTATTGGATTGCTGTCTTCGCAGCTGTTCCCTTAATTCTAATCTGTTTGATTTATTTAATTATTATCAATATATTTGTTCTGACATTAATGTTCGGGTGAGTTAGGGGTTATGTGTTTGTTGAATTCATTGGCCGTATTTTTTGGTGGTTTTTTGGGTTGTTTTTTTAAAATGATTATCAATGTATCTAGTGGGGATTGTGCATCTGTTGAAAGTATACCTATTACTTTTATGAAATCATAGTTTGAACTTTTATTGTTGGTGATGGTGGTTTTTCCTTTGTTATATTTTCTTGTTGTTGTTGGGGGGGGGGGGGGAGAGTTTGCTTTTTTTTTTTTTTGGGGGGGGGGGGGTTGTTGTTGTTGTTATTTTTGGGGGGGGCTGTTTGTTTGTTGTTGGGTTTTTTGTTTGTTTGTTTTTTTTTAGGGGAGAGGGCGGCTGCTATTCACTAATCAGGACAAGGGCCAGATGAAAAAAAGTATGTGCATGCTTACTCTGTTACCCTTGGAAAATAGAGATTATTCATTCATTCATCATCATCGAGGTTTTATTCCAGTATTTGTATACAGTGCTGGTCGGGAAATTGTTTGTTGATTTTCACAGACTTTTTAAAGAATGAAAAATTGCCCTGTGCACTTGTTTTGGGGATTGAGGACATAGAGCAATACCAGGTAGTCACGAGAAAGTTGGAAATTATCATCAAAATAATGAGGATTGCTTGTGTTCCTACAGAGGAGATTTTTCTCCTGGAGTTAACATCAGTGCTGACTCCACTCTCCCTAAAAGTCCTTCGGATGAGACTATAAACCGAATGCAAGAGTGATATCATGGCTTGGCTTCGCGAACGAAGATTAAGGGCACTGTCCACGTCTGGTGCAGGCTCGCTGGTGGCTGTTCAGTCCAATGCGTGACAAACAAACCCGGCCGCAGCGGCTGCAGGGGAAAGTCGATTCTGGGGTTGGTGTAGAGGGGACGCGGTTCTTCCTCCTCATTCGCCTCTCCTCAAGGGCCGCTCTGCGATTGTCCTCAAAGGAGGAGACCGACTGATGCACAGTGTGTCGCCAGGCCTGCCGGTCAGCAGCAAGGACTGACCACTGGTTATGGTCTATGAGGCAGGCTGACAGAGATTTCTTCAGAGAGTCTTTAAATCTCTTCTTTGGTGCGCCTCTGTAGCGGTGTCCAGTGGAAAGTTCACCGTAGAGAACCATCTTCGGTAGGCGATGGTCCTCCATTCTAGAGACATGCCCTGCCCAGCGTAGCTGCGTTTTCAGCAACATGGCCTCAATGCTGGTGATCCCTGCTTGCTCCAGCACCTCAGCATTCGTGGTGAAGTCGCTCCAGTGGATGTCGAGGATGGAGCGGAGACAGCGTTGGTGGAAGCGTTCCAGAATTCGCAGGTGGTGTCTGTATGTGACCCATGACTCAGAGCCGTACAGGAGGGTGGTCAGTACCACGGCTCTGTAGACACTGATCTTGGTGTCTTTCTTCAGGTGTTTGTTTTTCCAGACACGGTGGTAGAGTCTGCCAAAAGCACTGTTTGCCTTTGCCAGTCTGTTGTCTACATCTTTATCAATCTTTGCGTCAGAGGAGATTGTGCATCCCAGGTAGGTAAACTGCTGGACTGTTTTCAGTTCTGTCTCACCAATTGTAATGTGAGGTGGGTGGTATGCTACCTGAGGTGCGGGCTGGTAGAGAACCTCTGTCTTCTTCAGGCTGACTTCGAGTCCAAAGAGCTGGGCTGCCTCTGCAAAACAGGATGTTACATGCTGCAGGGCGGTTTCTGTGTGGGCTACAAGGGCAGCATCATCAGCAAAAAGTAGCTCTCGAATTTGTTGCTCCAGGGTTTTGGTGTGGGCCTGAAGACGCCGCAGGTTGAATAGGCTGCCATCTGTGCGGTAGCGTATGAAAACTCCGTCTTCGTCATCAAGATCTTCTGTGGCCCGCTGAAGCATCATGCTGAAGAAGATAGTGAAGAGGGTTGGTGCAAGAACGCAGCCCTGCTTCACCCCGTTTGTGATTGGGAAAGGCTCTGAGAGGTCGTTGCTGTTTCTGACCTGGCCACGCTGGTCTTCATGTAGCTGGATCACCATGTTGAGAAACTTTGGGGGACAGCCAAGACGCTCCATGATCTGCCACAGGCCCTTCCTGCTCACAGTGTCAAATGCCTTGGTTAAATCAACGAAGGTGATGTACAGTCCCTTGTTCTGTTCGCGGCACTTTTCTTGAAGTTGTCTGAGCACGAAGACCATGTCAGTGGTACCCCTGTTAGCTCTGAAGCCGCACTGGCTCTCAGGGAGGTGGTGTTCTGCAACAGCAGGTACTAGTCTGTTGAGGAGAACTCTTGCAAGGATTTTGCCAGCGATGGAGAGAAGAGTTATCCCCCTGTAGTTGGAGCAATCTGATTTTTCCCCTTTGTTTTTGTAAAGGGTGATTATGATTGCATCACGAAGGTTTTGTGGTAACTTTCCCTGCTCCCAGCAGCAAACAAAAAATTCATGGAGCTTGCAGTGCAGTGTTTGCCCCCCGTTTATACTGAAGGTAACAAGAGTGATATATATAAAAATAAAAAGCAGTCAACATTAACACGGGTGTGCAGCCTGTTTACAAAGTGAGTCACCGGAAGTTCTTTTTTACCGGAAGTTGACAATCAGAGTTACCACATGCACGAACAACAGAGCGTGGAGGCCGACTTCAACAATAATTCTGTAAGTTATTTGTTAGACGTTTTTGAGAGAGAACTGAGTTTCTGCCATCGCATTTGTGTTTGCTGAAATAAAACTTTTAAGTGCCATCGTGATCGCTTTACTTTAAAATAGCCTAGGGGCCAAATACTTTAAACAAGTTCATGTAGGCCTAATACGTATGCAATACGTTTCGTTACCTTCAGTATTCTCAAGTCAAAAACGTCATCCCTGAAGGGCAATTACAGCACTGACAGGTACATTGATAGGAATCATAATCAAAAGACACAAGATAGCTACATTTTATTTGTTCAAACATCATACGCTTCAAATGAAAATATCACAAACACTCGTACACGTGCGTGCACATGTACATGTGCATCAGAGAAGTGAGAAAAAAAGTGGGTAGTCGGTGTTGTTATGAGTTTAGAATTGGGATGGCTTCTGGCACAAAGGAATTTCTTTTTCGGTATGTTTTGCTGTAGTGTTGTGGCATTGAAAATAACGTCCTGAAGGCAACATTTGAAATTCTGAGAACAAAGCGTGGGAGGGATCGGCCAAAATGGCTGTCGCTTTGTGTACAAGCTGCTGATTACAAAATGACGAGATTCTTTGTTGTTCTCCAATTATTTTTTTTAGCAGATTTTTACAATTCTCTGAAGACCATTCTTATTCTTAATACTAAGGTTAGCGTACCAACAAATGAAAGCAAAACTTAGAACAGTCTCTATGTAAGACTTGTTAAACAAAGAAAGAATATTTTTGTCAACAAAAAATTAGTCAAGCTTCCTTAGAAAACACACACGTTGGTGCCCCTTTTTGACTATAGCGTCAGTGTTAGTGTCCTAGTTTAACTTGTGGTCAAAAACAGTTCCCAGATATTTGTATAATTTTCAAAATATTTTCAACTTCTTGATTATGGATGATGGTATTCTCAGAAGTGTGCTCCGATCTTCTGAAATAGATAGGAAGATCTTTAGTTTTGGAAACATTTAGCTCCAGATAGGTCTCATCACACCAATGTACAAATAATGTACACCAATGTATTGTATGGCTATGTTATTTTTTATTCATTTTATTTTATATCGAGGATAATGGAATAATCACTCATGTGCTTTTTTTCATCCAGTCCCTGTGTTTATGCAGTTTTGTAAATCTTATCTGTTCCCACCAGCACACAGTGGCCTACTCTTATGAAAAGCAGAACAGGATTTAACAAGTGCGCAAGATGTTCTGCATGCATTCGCGTATGGGGCCTCGGTTTACAGTCTCATCCGAAAGACTTTTAGGGAGAGTGGAGTCAGCACTGATGTAAGTTACTTTATGACAACTTAATCATTAATGAATAATGGTTACTGTTCTCTTGCCTTCTTTGTTGACAGGCTCTCACCAGAGGAACTCAGCCTCTGATGTCGTTGGTGTGGGAATCAACATACACCTGCAGCCTGCCCAGTTTTCTCATACACTAGTTTGAATAACATCATCATTGATTCACCACCAAAATAAAAAGCAACTATATTTGCCATGGAAGGTTTTGTTCACTATTCGATGGGCCCCGGCCATTGTTGTGATCTGCTGGCCTATATGAACAGACAGAGACAACTGGGCATTGAAAATGTCTGCGATGTTCGCTTCGTCATGGGCGAGAAGACTGTCTACGCTCATCGCAGCGTTCTGGCTGTCTGCAGTTCCTACTTTGAGGTATGTTGGATTATCTCGTGGACTCTTCATCTTGTGTTTTTTCAGAATGTGGGCATTGCTTCTGCTTCCTTTTTTAAAATTATTATTATTATTATTATTGTTATTAATATTATTATTATTATTATTATTATTATGGTGTGTCTGTGTGAGTGTGGTACTCTGTGGTGTGTGTATGTGTGTGTGTGCATGCGTGCGTGTGTGTATACATGTGTGTGTGTCATTAATGATATTCTAACTCGTAAAATTTGTCTTTCTCAGTTTCTGTTTCATGTTTTTTTTCTGTCTGTGATCTACTTGGGTTTTGATTTTACCATGCTCTGTACCTGTGTTGTCAGCATCTCTGTTTTGATTTTTCCATGCTCTGTACCTTTGTCAGCGCGTGTTTTGATTTTTCCATGCTCTGTACCTTTGTCAGCGTCTGTTTTGATTTTACCATACTCTGTACCTGTGTTGTCAGTGTCTATCTGTTTTGATTTTTCCATGCTCTGTACCTGAGTCAGTGTCTGTTTTGATTTTTCCATGCTCTGTACCTGAGTCAGTGTCTATCTGTTTTGATTTTTCCATGCTCTGTACCTGAGTTAGTGTCTATCTGTTTTGATTTTGCCATGCTCTGTACCTGTGTCAGTGTCTGTTTTGATTTTACCATGCTCTGTACCTGAGTTAGTGTCTATCTGTTTTGATTTTTCCATGCTCTGTACCGGTGTCAGTGTCTGTTTTGATTTTACCATACTCTGTACCTGTGTTGTCAGTGTCTATCTGTTTTGATTTTTCCATGCTCTGTACCTGTGTCAGTGTCTATCTGTTTTGATTTTGCCATGCTCTGTACCTGTGTCAGTGTCTATCTGTTTTGATTTTTCCATGCTCTGTACCTGTGTCAGTGTCTATCTGTTTTGATTTTGCCATGCTCTGTACCTGTGTCAGTGTCTGTTTTGATTTTACCATACTCTGTACCTGAGTCAGTGTCTATCTGTTTTGATTTTACCATACTCTGTACCTGAGTCAGCATCTATCTGTTTTGATTTTGCCATGCTCTGTACCTATGTCAGCATCTGTCTGTTTTGATTTTTCCATGCTCTGTACCTGAGTCAGCATCTATCTGTTTTGATTTTGCCATGCTCTGTACCTATGTCAGCATCTATCTGTTTTGATTTTTCCATGCTCTGTACCTGTGTCAGCATCTATCTGTTTTGATTTTTCCATGCTCTGTACCTGAGTCAGCATCTATCTGTTCTCCTCTCTGGCTCTACACGTTGTTCAGTTTCTCTTGTCTAGCAGAGCCAGGGTCAGCATATCTGAGAAAATGTATCCCTTTGTATGCTACACCACAGAAAATGGGAAATAAGTTACTGAATTATGGAGAAACGTGTAACTAAAAGATCTCTGGAAGTGGAGTCTGGCAACTGTCTGACCACTGTGACCAGTTCATGCAGGGGTTGTTAGCTGAGCTGATCTGATTAGCTGATAAGTCCTTCAGATGAGACTATAAACCAAAGCCCCATGTGCAAAATGCACACAGAATATCTTGCGCACACATTAAATCCTGTTTGCTTTACCTAAGAGTAGGCCATTAAGTACCGGTGGGAACAGATGAAAAGATTACAAAAACATATGCATGGGGACTGAATGTAAAAAAGCACATGAGTGCTTATTCCATTATCCTCGATATAAAAAGAATAAAATAAAAAATAAATTAAAAATTTCCATCAAGGTTTCAGTGTTTTCCTCTAACTCTTGTAGTCTTAAGTTAGTGCCAACTCCACCTTTGATAAATTATCACTGACTGTTTTAGCGCCCCCCCCCCCCCCCCCCCCTCCCTTTTCTTTCTATGTGTGTGTGTGTGTGTGTGTGTCACTGTGTGTGTCACTGTGTGTGTGTGTCTCACTGTGTGTGTGTGTGTGTGTCACTCTGTGTGTGTCTCACTGTGTGTGTGTGTGTGTCAGTGTGTGTGTGTGCGTGCGTGCGTATACATTTATGTATCACTCTGTGTGTGTCCGTCTGTGTGAGTGAGTGAGTGAGAGAGAGAGAGAGAGTGTGTGTGTGTTTTAGTTGTCATGAATGAGTTTAGACTGGTAATGACTAATGTGTGTGTGTGTCTGTGTGCAGGGTATGTTATCTAGAGCTGAGACTGGTAATGTGTGTGTGTGTCTGTGTGCAGGGCATGTTGTCCAGAGCTGAGACTGGTGATGTGTGTGTGTGTGTGTGTGTGTGTGTGTGTGTGTGTGTGTGTGTGTGTGTGTGTGTGTGTGTGTGTGTGCAGGGCATGTTGTCTAGAGCTGAGACTGGTAATGTGTGTGTGTGTCTGTGTGCAGGGCATGTTGTCTAGAGTTTAGACTGGTGATGAGTGTGTGTGTCTGTGTGTCTGTGTGCAGGGTATGTTGTCTAGAGCTGAGACTGGTAATGTGTGTGTGTGTCTGTGTGCAGGGCATGTTGTCTAGAGTTTAGACTGGTGATGAGTGTGTGTGTCTGTGTGCAGGGTATGTTGTCTAGAGCTGATAACCAATGTGTGTGTCTGTGTGCAGGGTATGTTGTCTAGAGCTGATACCAATGTGTGTGTCTGTGTGCAGGGTATGTTGTCTAGAGCTGATACCAATGTGTGTGTCTGTGTGCAGGGTATGTTGTCTAGAGCTGATACCAATGTGTGTGTGTGTGTGCAGGGCATGTTGTCAGGAGCATTCAGGGAGTCTCAGGGTGAGGGAGGCACCAACAGCCAGATGATGGAGATCGACCTGTCTGGCTCCATGAGCACCAGCGAGGATCTGGACGTGCTGCTGACCGCCATCTACATTGGCTCCGTCAAGCTGTCCAAGCAAAACATCAGTGGTGGGTGCTTTTTATCGCCTCTCTCTCTGTTCCTGAGAGGTGTAGTCTTGTCTATCTGGGTTATTCTCAGAAACATGTGAGGTTTTTGTGACATAGACCTTGAAAAATAAATGTCCTTGGAAGTTTTTGCCTTCTTGTCATATATTAGAGTACTCTGTTGCAAAGTGCAATCTGTTGAAAAAATTATGAATCATTAATTATTTTTTTTGTAATTGAGGCATAAAGGTTCTATTTTTAGCTGTGTTGCGGTTGTGAGTGACATGGAAACCAAAAGTAGCATTAAAACATCTTTTTACACAAAATATCAAACAAAAAACACTCACAAATGCTTTTGTTTTTATCTATAAAACAACACTATCAATTGGAAGTATGACAATCATCGACAAAGCATATGTTTTTGCTTTTTTGTAATGACACACTAAGACATTTTGTATACCCAGATTTAAAGTTTGGTTTTTGTACAAATGACCACAGCAAGCATCCCCAGATTATCCTGAACTTAAACCACAGAATGATATCCATTAAACTAAACAGTTTTCTTTACATAAGAATGGAAGCTGTTTAATATTAATGCCTTATAGAAGTAATATGTTTCGGTTGTGACATGGAAACCGTTTGGTTGTGACATGGAAACCACACCCTTCAAAAGCACAAAACCTGAAATTGTAGCAATGAAAACACAAATTCAATCCAAAAAACAACCTACTTGATTTGGGAACAAAGCATTCTATTAACATTATTATGATTATTTACATTGATTTGTCATTTTAGAGTGATCTGTTATGGTTGTGACATGGAAACCGTTTGGTTGTGACATGGAAACCGTTTGGTTGTGACATGGAAACCACACCCCTCAAAACTCACAAATTACTGAAGTGAAGCAATTTAAACACAAATTGGAAAAAAACCCACCATCTTAAATTAGAAACAATGCATTCTATTAACATTATTTATACTAATTTGTCATTTTAGAGTTAGATGTTTTTTGTTACGGCTGTAACATGGAAACCGTTTGGTTGTGACATGGAAACCACACCCTTCAAAACCACAAATCACCCAAGTGTAGCAATTTAAACACAAATGGAAAAAAAAAACACCATCTTAAATTAGAAACAATGCATTCTGTTAACATTATCTACATTGATTTATGTAATTAAAGTGATATATCAATGAATATTATTATTGATCAAATGCTGCGTTTGGTTGTGACATGAAAAAGCTGGGAGAAACCAAAGACTGGAACTCTAATTATAGCATCGCGATACTCCTTTGGCGGGAAAAAGTATGTGTCAGAGATATTTAAGGTCAAGATGAAGTACCTACCTGAAAATCTCGGTTAGTGAAAGAATGTGCCGGATTTTGCAACAGATTTACATCGTTTGGTTGTGACATGAAAAAAGGGAAACCATGTTGGTCATCTGGGGTTTCAAGCAATTTACAAGGATAGGAGCTCCAACTGATCAAAAACAATGTTTTCTTTATACTGTTAACAGTTTAATTCATCCCTTGTGGCTATAATGTGTTGATGATAACATATAGTTCTTTGTGAGTAAATTGTTAAAATTGGGCCTACTTTGGGAAACCAACGTCACAACCGCAACAAGCTTTTAATCGGCCCTCTATTTAATGTCCATGACAAAGAAAGTACAATTTTTCTTCTAGGGAACTTGAAACAACATCTGGGCATTACTTTAATACAAGTTGTGTTTCAAATTAGCAGTCTTTCAAGTCAGAAGAACAATCTGAATAAAGTATGCACCAAAATGTCACAAATCCGCCATGTTGGAATGAGCAATTTGGTGAAATAAATTCACAATATTTAAAAGCAAAAACACAAATGGTCATAAAAACATTTAAATTTTATTTTTTTTAATTAAACACAACCAGTAAACGGCATTCACCACAATTTTAAACTTAATTCAGCCAAATGGCAGATGTGTAAAGTAGGTCACTATCATGCCTCACATGTTTCTGAGAATGACCCATCTGCCTGTTTTGTCTCTGTGTCTTTCTGTATGTATACATGTCACTGCAGGTAACTTGTAAGATTGTGTGTGTGTGTGTTTGTGTGTGTGTGTGTGTGTGTGTGTGTGTGTGTGTGTGTGTGTGTGTGTGTGTGTGTGTGTGTAAAATTGACATACCTTAAAAAATGTCTTCGAGTCTTTTAATATTGTTGTTTTATCTTTTTGCGATGAGTTCTTGCTTTTCAATTCCTGTTAGTATTGATAACGCTTTTGGGTGTATTGCTGTAAGGTTTCTTTTCTCCTGTTTAACTTATTTGTTATCCTCCATGCCCCAAAAGGGGTGAAAGGAATTAAATCTTGAATCTTGTATGAGGCACACACACACAACACACACACACACACACACACACACACACACACACACACACACACACACACACACACACACACACACACACACACACACACACGAATGGAGGCATAGAATAAGGTAATATTTATCTGCAGCAGATATCAATTGGTGTCTGAGATTAAATGTACTGTCCTAGTCCTAGGCTAAAGCATAATCGTTACATAACATTCCATTAATCCTGTCTGCCAGTGTTTTTTTTTAATTCTTTTATTTCGAGGATAATGGAATAAGCGCATGCGCTTTTTTACATCCAGTCCCCGTGTGTATGCATTTTGTGAACGTTGTCATTTGGTATTCTCTATGTCAAGCGGATGCATGTTTGTGTGTTGTTGTTTTTTTTTGGGGGAGGGGGTTTGTTGTTTTTTAAGCGGATGCATGTTTGTGTGGTGGCAGGTGTAACGGAGCTGGCTTGCTTCCTGCTGGTGGACTGTGTGCGGGAGATGTGTGAGCGGTTCCTGATGGAGCAGCTAACTGTGGAGTGCTGCCTGTCCAGCCTGAGGCTGGCCCACCACTACGACCTCCTCTCCCTCTTCCGGGCCTGCCGCCGCCTCGTGCAGTGCCGCTTCCACGACCACTTCATCCACCAACCAGACATGCTCCTCACCCCCCCTCCTGCCTCCAGAACCTGACCAAGATTTTCAAGTACGTCCGCTTTCATGACCTGATACAGTTCCTCACCCGCTGGGTGGATCACTGTGGGAGTGTGGGGGGGGAGGGGAAGGAGGAGTACAGGCTGAGGGTGGCCTGTGACCTTGTGAGGGGGGTCGCGGCGTCTGACCTGCAGGACAGCCTGCCGCACTTGCATCAGGTCAGGCGGGACGGTTTGGAAGGAAGCGCCCATGTGATTGAAAAGTTGTTGAGTCAGGTTCACGGACAACCTTTCCTGTCGCAAGGTGAGTCTTCCTCTGCCTTTGACAGCGCTGAGAGTCAAGAAGATCCAGGAAAAAAGGCGACTGCCAGCAGTTCTGCCGAAGTGAAGACACCGAGAGAGAGTGAGGCTGAAGGAAGGAAGGATGAAGACGAAGAAGAAAAAGGGATCACCGACAGTGGAAACGGCAGCTTCCCCCAGGGTCCTAGCACCCCCTGTGACCCAGCACACAGCACTGGGGGAGACACTGATGCAGGCAGCAGTGACAGTGACCACCAGTCTGGCAGTGGTTCTAGCGGGGACCCTGAGGGCAGTGTCCAGGGTAGTCAGGAAAACAGAGCTGTCCTCGCTGTCACGGTCACAGGCATGAACTCTTCACCCGGTGAAGGGTTCCCGACCCAGACAGACCTGAAGAGACCCTCTCCCTTCAGCAGTGGCCAAGAGAGGAAGAAAAAGGTCAAGCTGGAGACCGACCCTGAGCTGAGCGATGTGGTGGTGGCCTTTGTGCCCGACACGGAAACGCTGCAGTATTTCACTGCCACCGAGTGCGACAGACACTGGCCCCGACGCTGCCGTCTGAACTTCCACCTGTGCGTCTATCACATCCGGCAGCGGCAGTGGCTGTATGCGGGCACCACCTGCTTCCCAGACAGGTTTGAGGAGAAAGATGCCTGGAGAATGACCTGTGCCCAGGGCGAGGCTTACTTCATCAGGTGAGTCAGTGAGTGAGCACTCTGTGTTGTGTACTTCCATCAGGTGAGTACTCTGTGTCGTGTAGACCTCAGCCATTGTGTAGACCTTCTGTCTCTGTCTGATGAACTTTTTGCCTGCCCATTGTCTAGCTTCTTTTTCTTATCCTTTTCAAATTTGTCGTCTTGTCTGTGTGTGTGCAGGGTTCTTACGGTCCTTGAAAGTCCTTGAATTTTGGACCCCCCTTTTCAAGGCCTTGAAAGTCCTTGAAAATCAGGCATATGCCTCCAGGTGCTTGAAAAGTCCTTGAATTTTACTGTTACCAAAGAAAAAAAGAGGGATAAAGAGAGAAGATTGGCATGGTAAGATCAGATATGGTACTGACTGTAAATTCGTGGAATTTTTTATAAAAGTAAAAAAAGAGAAGAAGAAAAAATAGGAGAAAAAAGAAATCTACGAAAGCAGGCCAAGGGAACTAACTCTTCCATGCCGGTTAGTAATTACTCCCCTTCTCTGCTTTATGTCACAAGGCAATTCAAGCCTAGGTAGGCCTAACAAGACAACTTTTTCTGTTGAAAGACCATGTGTACCAACAATGGGTGTCAAGTTTCATGATAGGAATGGACTAGCAGCTCTAATATAAGGCAGAAAGGGAGAGGGGGCTTTCACTGGCTGTTCCACGTGGGGTCAGAGAGCAATGGTTATATTAAATTAAATACAACAGTCAGCAGGCCACCAGCCGCCCCATTTTCATGGAGAGTTCCCCCCCCCCCCTCTCTCTCTCTCTATAGTCTCTCTCTCTCTCTCTCTGACACACACACACACTGGAAGTAAATGACTGACTTACACAGGCGCATGCGCGCCACACACACACACACACAACTTCTCTCTCTCTGTCTCTATCTCTGTCTCTCTCTCATTTTCTCCACCTCTCCCTGTCTCTTACACACACAGACACACACACATCTTCCCCCCCCCCCCCCCTCTTATCTCTTTCTCTGTTTCTCTTGTCTATGTGTGTCTGTCCTTTCTTTCTCTTTCTTCCTCTATCTGCGTTAGTGCACATTTGTCTAGAAATATACTCATTTTTGCTATGTGATTACTTGGGAATAGAACCTCCTTTAGATGGAAGAAATGACAGAAAATGTCATACATGGAGAGCTTATTTCAGGGCAGAAATTGCTTAGTATCAAGAACTGAAATTAGTTCAAGGAGAGGCCGTTAAACAGGCTAGAATTGTTGAAAAATCTTCAGCTTCAGGGGGTGTTGCCCCCTGACCCCCACACGGGGCTCTGCCCCTTCACCCCGCCAGGGGGCAATGCCCCCTGCCCCCCCCCCCCCCCCCCCCTTCCGATTTGGAGTCTGTCAATTCCTATCCCTGCAACACGAAACTTGATGGCATCAGAGACACACACGGGGATGTGCATAGTTATATAAGGGGGGAATTATACTTAAATTGCTTCAGGATTGATTTTTTTTCATCAGGATTTGGAATGTCCAGAGGACAAAAAATATGTGGGTTTCAGGATTGAGAGATTTTTTCACTTTCACCCATGTCAATGTGTTGTGATGTGAAAATCTGTCCACAGCAATACCATCAGCTATTCCCCCTCTCCAGCCCCTCCCCCCTCCCTTCCAACCTGTTATCCAGGAGGATGAATGTTTACTATTGTAAACTATTAGTCTCCTGGTAAAGTAACTCACAGGGAGCTTTACACATATGTAGACTTTGAGAACCAGTATGCAGAGAAATTATGAATGAACAGATGAGGTGATCACTTAGATTGAAATTGTTTTAAGCTAAGTGCACACTTTAGGCCAACGATTGTTTTTGATTTAGCCCAGTTAACTGCTGTAGAAATATATCTTTAATGAAGAAAATTTGGACAAAATGGCTATAGATATTTTCTTTTCAGCTGTAAAGTGTGTAGACATTGTTAAAATGTAAGCACTATTTGTCGATGGAGGTCCTTGAAAATTGAGAGTGAGGTCCTTGAAAGTCCTTGAAAAGTCCTTGAATTTTCTTCCCAAAGATCTGTATGAACCCTGGTGTGTGTGTGTGTGTGTGGTGTGTGTGTGTGTGTGGTGTGATGTGTGTGTGTGTGATGTTATCGTTTTCATATTTATGGGCACTGGGAAAGGGTTATGATGAAAGAGACGGCATTGAGTAACTTGTATGTTGGTCCTAGTTTGGCAGATAAAAAGCTAAAATCATTAATCAGCTTATATAATATATATCTAGCTTTGATGACAGCTTTCACCATCTTTTCTTACTTTAAATTCTGACTCTTGTACTCTATACCCTGCCTGTGTTTAGGATATGAGTGGGCTTTTTTCCTTCCCTGACCCCCCCCCCACCTTGCTGTATTTCAAAAATTTTCTCTCTGTGTGTACCCATATCAAAGCAGCTTAAGTGACTGCTGTTCAAATTTGTTGATATTACCAGTTGTGAATCTGCCTATATCTAATACAGCATATTTTTCTTTACAATGGTTTTGGTTTGGCTTTGTGTCTAGTCGAGGGAGAGGAATGGGCGCTGCCCTTAACATCCCTGGCCCCTAGAGAAGCGGAGGTCTCTTGACGCCTCGCTCCCCTACGACCAACACAGGTTACGGGACACCTTTACCTAAGTTTTACCTGTTGTGTGCAGTGTGAATCGTCGCAAGCTGCACGTGTTGGATCTGAAGAGGATGGTGTGGAGGGAGGTGGACTGCCAGTGCCTATTCCCCCCGAGCTCCTCGGGCCTACAGGGTGCGCAGTCTGCTGCCCGTGGCTGTGGACAACACGCTCTACGTCCTGGCCTCCGACAAACAGGCCCAGGGCGCTGAGGTGAGCTTCCTTACAACTGTGGCCGGTCGGAAGTAGTAATAATAATAATAATAATAATAATACATGGAATTTGTATAGCGCTATATCTTGTCGTGAATCTGTGTTCAGCGTCTGTGGTTTTGTTTTTGCTGGTTTTGTTGTTGTTTTGGTTTTGTTAACCCTTTCACTGCTGTCATATTTTGCTCAGGCACATGCTGGACAAAACAGAGAGAGAGCGTTGAATCATGACGAACAGCGATCGTCAACTGAGCATTGCTGGTGATGGTTTCTATGAGGAATGCTGTGTAAACAGGGCAGTAAAGAGGTTAAGCTTTTGTCACATGCTGTCCACTTGCGTTTTCAGAATGTTGTCTCATTGGGAGACAGGAGTTTGTTCTGTCTTTTCAGTTATATACATGTATAAGTAGTATGCTGTTGTGAGGTAGCAGTTACTGATGTATTTAACACTACAGCAACCCTGTTTCTACTGTGTCCAGCAGAGACAGTATTACATGCGTGTCAGTGAGCTGGTAACAGTTGTGAAATGAAGTGCTCAGTTTCAGTTATCTCCCTTGCCAAAAAAAAAACTTCAGCCAGTAGTTTTAGTTTTGAAAAAAAAAGAAAAGCTAAGACAAGATTGACAAAAGGTTAGATATTGACTCCAGTGGACTGAAAGTTTGTGGTGGGTAGGGTTGAAAGGGGTATGTATACACCTGTCCTTGAGACTGTCTGCCAGTAACTAAAAGTCTCATGCCATGCCGGCCATAGCCCACACACCCATCATGTGTCAGACCTAGCAGATAAGCAACCTCATCCAGTGTTTATCTGGGCTGGCTGACATCTGTGACTACTGCTGCATTCAAGGGAATAACAAGAAACTTCAGAATTTAGACAGAATGCATCATTTTAGGTGTCCATTTTTCATGGAAGATGAGACTATAAAAAAAGTGTTGCTTCAGACTTGGTGTCCATTTTTCATGGAAGATGAGACTTAAAAAAAAAAAAGTAGTGCTTCAGACTTGGTGTCCATTTTTCATGGAAGATGAGACTAAAAAAAAAAAGTGTTGCTTCCTACTTTTCAGAACGATGGGTTGGGAATGTGTTTGACCAAGACGTATTACAGTCGGCTGGGGGCAGACGACCAGTGGACCCCCACCACGTGCATCAGCCACTCCCACATCGGCACCCCCATCACCCTCTGCAACGTCAGCGACAAAAAAGTCTACGTTGTCAAGGCAACCATCCCGCTCCACTTGGAAAAGAGCATACTGCACGTGGAAGCGGGGCACGTATTTGACAGCGAAACCAGTAAGGAGACTTGTGTCTGTCTTGTCTTTGTATTCAGTAAGGAGACTTGTGTCTGTCTTGTCTTTGTATTCAGTAAGGAGACTTGTGTCTGTCTTGTCTTTGTATTCAGTAAGGAGACTTGTGTCTGTCTTGTCTTTGTATTCAGTAAGGAGACTTGTGTCTGTCTTGTCTTTGTATTCAGTAAGGAGACTTGTGTCTGTCTTGTCTTTGTATTCAGTAAGGAGACTTGTGTCTGTCTTGTCTTTGTATTCAGTAAGGAGACTTGTGTCTGTCTTGTCTTTGTATTCAGTAAGGAGACTTGTGTCTGTCTTGTCTTTGTATTCAGTAAGGAGACTTGTGTCTGTCTTGTCTTTGTATTCTGTCACCAGTAAGGAGACTTGTGTCTGTCTTGTCTTTGTATTCTGTCACCAGTAAGGAGACTTGTGTCTGTCTTGTCTTTGTATTCTGTCACCAGTAAGGAGACTTGTGTCTGTCTTGTCTTTGTATTCTGTCACCAGTAAGGAGACTTGTGTCTGTCTTGTCTTTGTATTCTGTCACCAGTAAGGAGACTTGCGTCTGTCTTGTCTTTGTATTCTGTCACCAGTAAGGAGACTTGTGTCTGTCTTGTCTTTGTATTCTGTCACCAGTAAGGAGACTTGCGTCTGTCTTGTCTTTGTATTCTGTCACCAGTAAGGAGACTTGCGTCTGTCTTGTCTTTGTATTCTGTCACCAGTAAGGAGACTTGTGTCTGTCTTGTCTTTGTATTCTGTCACCAGTAAGGAGACTTGTGTCTGTCTTGTCTTTGTATTCTGTCGCCGTAGATTTGTATGCTGTTGCCTGCAGATTTTTATTAGCTTGCGTGAGTTTCAGTTTGTTTTTTTGGGGGGAGGGGGTGGTCCCCATCATTTGGTCCACTCGGGGTGAATTTTGAAACGGAGTCAGAATACTGTATGGATTATGGTGTGTGTTCTTGATGGGGATGGGATAGTTCAGTGGTCAGAGCGCTCGCTTTCCCCCAGCCAAGATTATGCGGCGTTGAGCATGGTTGCCAATTGGATGGGTGACCGTTGGCGCACCTTGGCTACAGTGCAATTCCCCAGTTCACCCAGCTGTCAATGGGTACCTGCCCTCTTTAGGGTCAGGGAAGGTAAAGCAGCGAGGGAGAAGATATGGGCGCCGCCGTCAATATGCTGGCCCCCTAGAGAAGCTGAGGTCTCTGACGCCTCCCTACAGCCACACAGGTTATGGGACACCTTTACCTTTTACCCTTTTCTTAATGAAGTCCACGGCAACAAACTTTTCATGGTTGTCTGTGTAATCCAGCCAGGGGGAAAAAAGAAACTGATGCTCCGCTGAGAATAGTTGTGGGGAAGGCTTGAGGAGAAGGTAGATCTATCTCAGCAGAGACCAGCAGACAGAGAAAGAGGGGGGGCAATCCTGGTGGCGTTGTGTGGAGTTCAGCTCCTACCAACGACAGCGGGGATGGAGACAGTTGAAACAACTGGAGTCAGTGAGTTGACCATAAACTTTCTTTCTGTTGTTTTTTTCCAAAGGGAGTGTCTAAAATTGCAGACTGTCCGCATTCAATATTGCAAACAGTGTCCATGTTCAATATTGCAGAGTGTGTCTGTGTTCAATATTGCAGAGTGTGTCTGTGTTCAATATTGCAGACTGTGTCCACGTTCAATATTGCAGACTGTGTCCATGTTCAGTATTGCAGTGTCCACGTTCAATATTGGAGAGTGTTTCTGTGTTCAATATTGCAGAGACTGTGTCCACGTTCAATATTGCAGAGACAGTGTCCACGTTCAATATTGCAGAGACAGTGTCCACGTTGAATATTGCAGACTGTGTCCACGTTCAATATTGCAGAGACAGTGTCCACGTTGAATATTGCAGACTGTGTCCACGTTGAATATTGCAGAGACAGTGTCCACGTTTAATATTGCAGAGTGTGTCCATGTTCAATATTGCAGAGTGTGTCTGTGTTCACTATTGCAGAGAGAGCAGAGTATGTGTATGGCATGAACTACTTCACCACCCCTTACGTCTGCTGGTGGGCCAAGGTCAGATGCATGTTGTGGACGGGAACAGCCGACACAGCCAGCTGTTGAAGGACCAGGGCCAGTGGAAACCTGTGAGGGATGTCGACATCTCCGACATCAAAGTGTAAGGCCAACAGCCGGCATACACACAAAGCCAGGACATTTTTCACCTTTTTTGGTTTTCACTGCTACAGCCATCGTGTTTGGTGCTGACAGTTTTGTTGTTTGTTTTTATTTGGTTGGGTTTTTTTGGTGGTGGTGTTTTTTTTTATGGGGGGGTATACAGAGACAATCCTGTCATAGCTTTTTTGGGGTGGATGGGGGGGGGATTTTGGGGGGAGGGGGTAGGTGTTTGTATGATTAAATGACTATATTTTTTACTGTAAAACTGTATACCAGTTCTGTAAATCAGTTATTTTTGTTGGTGTGGAGGGGGGGCATTTTTTTTTCATTGCCATAGAAGTAGCATATCATGGCCTGAGATTGGTGAAAATTGTGTGTGGGTGGAATGGTGTGAATACATGCCTAACTCTAAGTGTATGGTGCTGGCCCTCTTTGAAGTGCAGTGTAGCTAGAACTTGGTGGTCCTCATTGCATGACATAGTGCATAATATAGATATAATAAAGTAATTTGAATTTGAATATCGCAAAAATTTTAAGGAAATCCTCAGAAAATTTTAAGTGTATGCAGGTTTTTCCAAAAAAAAAAAATTGTAGGATTTATCTTCTTTTAAAGCAACTTTTTGTAGTCATGCTGCAAGGCACTGTCCAGGGAGCAAGAAAAAGAGGCAGACCAAGGAAGAGAGGGAAGGACAACATCAGCGAATGGACAGACCTAGAACTCAACAAAACTTTGAGAAAGGCAGAACAGAGAGAGGAATGGAAGGAACTGGTTGTCAAGTCTTCAGGGGTGCCCCCACAGTCGCCAGACTAAGGGATAGATAGATAGATAGAGCAACTTTTTGTAGTTACTTTATGGTGCATTCTGGGTTTGGTCATTACACAGCAATGGTTGTCGGTTTTCTAAAACTGCCGCACATTTTTGGCAGTTCTAATTAATGTCTGCAGGATAGCTGTTTGATTCAGACCAAATTATAGAATTTATATGTGGTAAATAAGAGCCATAAGTCTGTTTTGGAGATGGGTTAGCTATAACAGTGACACAAGAAAAGTTTGTTCCCATCTGGTCGGGTTTTTTTAAAGTGGTGTCACAGTTTGTTCCAATCTGTTTTCTGTTGAAAGTGGTGTCACAGTTTGTCCCAATCTGTTTTCTGTTGAAAGTGGTGTCACAGTTTGTCCCAATCTGTTTTCTGTTGAAAGTGGTGTCACAGTTTGTCCCAATCTGTTTTCTGTTGAAAGTGGTGTCACAGTTTGTTCCAATCTGTTTTCTGTTGAAAGTGGTGTCCAATCTGTTTTCTGTTGAAAGTGGGTGTCACAGTTTGTCCCAATCTGTTTTCTGTTGAAAGTGGTGTCACAGTTTGTTCCAATCTGTTTCCTGTTGAAAGTGGTGTCCCATCAGTTTTCTGTTGAAAGTGGTGTCCCATCTGGGCTTTTGTTGTTGTTGAAAATAGTGTCAGGGTTTTTTTAATACACTGACGATTCAAGACTTGAAAATCGTGGATGATTCCAGAGGCCGGGCAACCAGCGCGGAATCGCACCTGCCCTGCGTGACACACGGGTCGACGGTGATGGGATCCTCGGCCTGGGAATTCTCGACCTCCCCCCAGCACCACTCGGCCCTGACGGAGCTGCGGCTGAGTGAGGAGGGGGAGGTGTTC
>CM060325.1:4126144-4141144 GCA_030674155.1 Stramonita haemastoma | reverse complement strand
CACACACTGTTATCACATGCCCATAAGTGATTCCAGTGGATAACAGAAGATAGGTGCCTGTGATTATGGTTTACATGACTCTTGCTTTGTGACTGTTGCTGGTTATGGTTTGCATGACTTGTTTTGTGACTGTTGCTGATTGTGTTCTGCATGACTTGTACACTGGTTACATTCAGCAATAACGGGTCGACTCCTGACGTGCACTGGGCAGTCAGTGTAGTGGTTCTCCCGCCCTATCCCTGAAGACACTGCCAGACAGGCCAAC
The DNA here is from genome assembly GCA_030674155.1 of Stramonita haemastoma. Taxonomy (NCBI): domain Eukaryota; kingdom Metazoa; phylum Mollusca; class Gastropoda; order Neogastropoda; family Muricidae; genus Stramonita; species Stramonita haemastoma. The sequence goes on along the minus strand of CM060325.1, from coordinate 4,140,879 downwards.
AGCTGTCAGTGCATGTCTCAGACTATGCAGACACATTGATTTGGGAATCTGATTTGTTTTTTATTCCCTCCCCATCTCTTTTCTTACCGTCATCCAAGTTTTGTACGTGTTTGTGTGTGTGTGTGTATGGGGTATGGGGGGGGGGGGGGGGGGGGGGGGGGGGCGCTGTGTGTGCAATGCCACTCAAGTGGTGGAGTGCCTCACAAATGTTGATTTAAAAAATGTTTTCTGTTTCTTAGACTTCAATGTATTTTTATCTTGTGATTGTTTTTTTTTTTATCTTATTGTTTCAGAAGATATTGTTAGTATTTACTTTTTATTTTTGTTCACCTGTCTCCATCACGGCGGTTGATGGTAGGAGCTCTATGCAATGCCCCAAGGTTCGCCATCTTTCTCTGTCGCTGCTGAGTTCTGCCATCTCCTGTAGCCCTACAACCAGTCCACTGATCTTTCTCAGTGATGTTGGCAGTGTAGGATGTTGGTGGTCTGCCTCTTTTCCTTCTGCCCTCAACCTGACCTTGGAGAAATGTCGTCATCAGATTTGTCTGTGTTTCTCTTTACATGACCAACATATCTCAGATTGTGCATGTCAGTTTCAAATAAAATTTATCTTTGCACTGAGAGTTCATCAAGAATGCTTTCATTTGTTTTCAGCTCTTAGAAGGCAGGTGTAGAACCACATTTCAGCTGCATGTGTTTGCTATGAACAAAACCAGGGGCTTTGGAAAGCCCGTTTCTATCACAGCAATACCCAGATGGTGGTGTTTAGACACTGTAGAAAGCTTGATCAATAGTCATTAAAAGGTGCTCATGTTTCATCTTCACTGTTTTTAATTTCCTCAAACAGTGAGTATGTGAAGCATGAAAAATCTGTCTGTGATTCTCTCTTCCACATCTATATCCTGCCTGACAGTCAGATATCTATCTCTGTTTTATTTTTCATTCTGTTGAGGAAGAAGCTCAGAAGAATATTGCTTGCGTGGCTTATCAAGATGATAGTTCTGAAATTGCCAGTCTGTAGTATCCCCACTCGGCACTGTCATGGAGCATGGCGAATTCTTGTTTCTTCCATTCGCTGGGCCATTGGCAGGTCTCCCAAATTTTCTTGCAGAGATGATGTAAATCTGCTTCCCTACGACCGCCTAGGTTATGGGACACCTTCACCTTTCTTTGGTGTTGAAGTCTCCAGTGGTTATGTCTATATCCCTTTCTATGGTGTTGAAGTCTCCAGTGGTTATGCCTATATCCCTTTCTATGGTGTTGAAGTCTCCAATGGTTATGCCTATATCCCTTTCTATGGTGTTGAAGTCTCCAGTGGTTATGCCTATATCCCTTTCTATGGTGTTGAAGTCTCCAGTGGTTATGCCTATATCCCTTTCTATGGTGTTGAAGTCTCCAGTGGTTATGCCTATATCCCTTTCTATGGTGTTGAAGTCTCCAGTGGTTATGCCAATGTCCCTTTCTATGGTGTTGAAGTCTCAAGTGGTTACGCCAATGTCCCTTTCTATGGTGTTGAAGTCTCCAGTGGTTATGCCTATATCCTTGTCTATGGTGTTGAAGTCTCCAGTGGTTATGCCTATATCCCTGTCTATGGTGTTGAAGTCTCCAGTGGTTACGCCAATATCCCTGTCTATGGTGTTGAAGTCTCCAGTGGTTATGCCTATATCCCTGCCATGTATTTTGCCCTGGACTGTCTGTAGGTCAGGATAGAAAAGTTCTGTCCTCTTGTTATATACTGAGCTGTTGGATGTGAGAGCATGTACTTTAACACTATCCCTACGCTTGGGGACAGAGCCCCTTACTTCCCTGTACACGTGCACTGTCTGTGCACATTGGTCTGCTTCTGTAACCCAGTGGTGGGTGATGGTTAGGGAAGGGGTAGCAGATAGGGGGCTGCCCTGTGGTGGGTTACCCTAAGAGAAAAGCTTAATAACGTTGATGGGGACAGGCTTTTTTCAGTGAATTGGATCATGAGACGTTGATGGGGACAGGCTTTTTTCAGTGAATTGGATCATGAGACGTTGATGGGGACAGGCTTTTTTCAGTGAATTGGATCATGAGACGTTGATGGGGACAGGCTTTTTTCAGTGAATTGGATCATGAGACGTTGATGGGGACAGGCTTTTTTCAGTGAATTGGATCATGAGACGTTGATGGGGACAGGCTTTTTTCAGTGAATTGGATCATGAGACGTTGATGGGGACAGGCTTTTTTCAGTGAATTGGATCATGAGACGTTGATGGGGACAGGCTTTTTTCAGTGAATTGGATCATGAGACGTTGATGGGGACAGGCTTTTTTCAGTGAATTGGATCATGAGACGTTGATGGGGACAGGCTTTTTTCAGTGAATTGGATCATGAGACGTTGATGGGACAGGCTTTTTTCAGTGAATTGGATCATGAGACGTTGATGGGGACAGGCTTTTTCAGTGAATTGGATCATGAGACGTTGATGGGGACAGGCTTTTTTCAGTGAATTGGATCATGAGACGTTGATGGGGACAGGCTTTTTTCAGTGAATTGGATCATGAGACGTTGATGGGGACAGGCTTTTTTCAGTGAATTTGATCATGAGCATTCCATTGCTGATGTAGCTTTTTTTTTTAAAGCAAACTAAATTGTGCTTATCTGATATGACTGCTACACAATTTTTTTTTTTTTTTAATCAAGAAATGAAATAGCATGTGAGGGGGAGAGAGAGAGTGAGTGTGTGTGTGTGTGTGTTTTATACCTCATTTTCCTTTTAATCATTATTTTTCCATGTTAATGAACTGAAAATTGATGCCTATTAGTTCAGTGGTGGTGTTTATTTTATTTTTTTTTTAATTAATATTTCTATGTTTATGAACTGTATCTGTAACACCATAATTTGTTCAAGAATTTGAAATATAAAAGATTCTGGTAATTATGTCTTGTTTTGTTGTTATTCCGCTCTTTCAACTCTACAAGAACTACAGTTTGAGCATGGGTGGAGTTATACCAAGTTAACACACACACACACACAACACACATATGTGTATGTTATAAACCACTGCCCAGACCTCTGATGATGGCTCATCCAGAAGTCAAAACTCGAGTCAGGTCTGGCAAGTCAAATGGTCCGAACTGCAAAAGGGCCTCCATGCTGTCACCAAAACTTTATTTTTTTTTTTCCTGATTTTTTTTCTTTTATTCAAATCTTTGGAAGCATTCTTGCAAAGATGGAGTTGTAATGGTTACCTGCACTTGTTTTCCTTCACCACTCTGTCATAATATGTATATATGGGAAGGACGGTGGCAAGTTAATTAAGACGTTTGCCTGCCAATATGCAAACCGTGAGTTTCTGGGTTCGTACCCAGCCTCGCCCTTTCTTCCTACTTTGACAAAAAAATCGAACTGAATGTCAGAGTCATTCGGATGAGACTATAAACCGAGGCCCCGTGTGCAAACGCATGCAGAACATCTTGCACACACGTTAAAACCCCGTTCCGCCTTTCGGAAGAGCAGGCCATCATGTGCCGGTAGGAACGGATGACAAAATTTAAAAAAACAAACAAACCAGCATGCACACAGGTGTCGTGTTTAGACACCATCCCTGAGGAAAAATCAGGGGTTGGAGTCCCAGGGTGGCTTGGGGCTGTAGGCTATATGGCAACGTTCTGGTGGCTCCTGTGACGGTACTGGAACCATTCGTATCGGTCATTGCCTTTCCAATGGATCATTCCAGTGGGTGGAGAGGGGGGGGACCAGGTCTGCTGCATGGGTAACAGCTTGCCCTGCATACTTACCTACCCAGGCTTTGCACTGTAAAAACTAGAGCACAACTCCATAGTCTTCCGAGACTGATGGGTGCCTACTACTACTCTATATATATATAATAGGTTAATGGTAAAGGTGTCCCATAACCTAGGCGGTCGTACGGGAGTGCGGCATCAGAGACCTCGGCTTCTCTAGGGGCCAGCATATTGAGGGCGGCGCCCATCTCCTCTCCCTCGCTGCTTTACCTTCCCTGATTACCCTAAAGAGGGCAGGTACCCATGTACAGTCGGGTGATCTGGGGGGACTGTACTGAAGCCAAGGAGCGCAAACGGTCACCCATCCAACTGGTAACCACGTTCAATGCTGCTTAACTTGACTTGGGGGAAAGCGAGCGCTCTGACCACTTAGCTATCCCACCCCAATATGTGTGTGTGTGTGTGTGTGTGTATATATATTATAATATATATATATATATGTATATATATTATATATATATTATATATATATATATATATATTATATATATATATATATAATTGAGAAAATATAGTGGAGAAAACAAGTGCAGGTAACCAGTTACAACTTCATTCTCATCAATGAATTGATGTTATTCAAAGATTCTAAAAAAACAAAAACAAATTAAAATATATATAAGTATATATATATATATATATATATATATATATATATATATATATATACACACACACACATACATATACACACACACTTATATACATAAGAGGACGGGATAGCCTAATGGTCAGAACATTGTGCTGGCAATTTGATGACCCAAGTTCGATTCCCGGTCAAGGGAATTTTTTCCCCTGGAGTTAACATCAGTGCTGACTCCACTCTCCCCAAAAGTCCTTCGGATGAGACTATAAACCAAGGCCCCGTGTATGAACGCACGCAGAACATCTTGCGCACACATTAAATCCTGTTCCGCTTTTTGTAAGAGTAGGCCATTGTGTACCGGTGGAAACAGATGACAAGATTAACAAAACTGCATGCACACAGGGACTGGATGTAAAAAAGCACACAAGTGCTTATTCCATTATCCTCAATACAAAACAATAAATAAAAATAAGAAACAACACACACACACACATGTATATAAACAGTCAGACCCGCTTATAAGAAGCTCAATTACAGTGATTCCCCCTTATAAGAAAGCAAAAAATCTGGTTCCGTCGAAGGTGTTCTTTATTAGGACTTACGAAAGCTCGGATATAAGAATCTCGCTTATAGGAAACCCCTCATAAGAGCGTCAATATCTGGTCCGAGGATGTTAGCTCGGATATAAGAAAGTCTAGTTGGTTTTGAGAACTTTACTTTGCAATAACGAGACCTCCTTCAGTCAGATTCCTGAAAGGAGCTCACCAAACCAAAATCATTTCCACAAAAAACCAGCTTGATTCTTTTAGGAAATTCTGATGTCACACCAGATATTGCTGGCAAGTTTTGAAGACGGGCACATAAAATCAAAATTTCTCCAATAGCATTGTGCTTCTTTTTCATTCATTCGCATTACATGAACTCTCACACACAGTGTGTATTTTTCGCAACAGTTTGGGCAGTGCCTGTAGGCCCCTTCTTTCCCCTTTTTGATTGCTGGAATCGGAAAGGCGAAACCAGCCTCACATCTCAAAGTTTGTGCCAGCACTTCGAACATGTTGTTGCTGTGGCTTGAATCCTCACAGTGAATGCCAGCCAGTTGTAAAAACCAATACATCATAAAATTTGAACAAGTCGGCCTAAAAAGTACAGCCTCTTTTATTTTATCTTGTTGAGCATATGGCGTTGTCATTCAAGTGTCATTTGTTTCCAGTAAAGGATGATACATTTATTTACTTGTGTTAATTATTGTGACTTTATCTTCAAGCAAACTCATGAATTACGGAATCCTGTTGACAGTTTTTTTTTTATAGTTTCCCTGCCGTTTCAGTCGTAGGCTTTCAGTAACACCTAATCAAAACTTATTTCGAGCTCATTTTCTACACCAGTATGTCAAATAGGCAACAGCTCTTAACTGTTAATAATCAAACATCAGCGCTACTACCTATTAGCTATGGGTACCACAAGGCTCAGTTTTGGGACCACTCTTGTTTTCAATCTAGACGACTTACCCTGTTTTATTCAATGTAGCTGTGAATGTTTGCTGACGATACCACTCTTTTTTGTAGTGATTCAGACCCATGCAGCTTATCTCGCAAACTAAAATTTAGCATTAACAAATTGATTATTTGGACTCAGTTAAACCGTATGTCCTTAAATGCACAAAAAACAAAGTGCATGTATGTATCAGCAAGACAGAAAAGACAAAAAAAGATAAGTTCCAACCTCTGTTACATTTATAACAGAATAATAGAAGTTGACTCTCATAAACTTTTAGGTGTCACCATTGACAAAAATATGACATGGACTGATCACATAGTGTCACTAGGAAAGTGCATTGCTCACAGGTTACGTCAGTTATCCAAAATGAAACACTTTTTGAATCATCACTCTTGAAAACTTTTTTTTTTTATTGCCATATTCTATCTATTATTGACTATGCGTCAACTATTTGGGATACCTGCAGTGAAACAAACTTGAAATTCATTCATTGTTTATATAAGAGAGCAGTAAAACTCGTCCTGTTAAAATCAAGTTCCCTGGCAGTTGAGGATTATAAGAAAATAAACGTCCTGACTTTTCGAAACAGACTTTCCTTCAATGAAGCTATGTTTATGCAAACAGTTGTTAACCAAACTGCATCACCCAAGATTACCAATACTTTCAAAATTAACCAACACAGACACAACCATTTGCTAACATTTCCAAGACCCAGAATAATCTATATAAATCAAGCCTACTATATTCAGGTAGAACTATGGAATAAGCTCCCAAAAATATGAAATGTATTAAAAACAAAGATCATTTTAAAACACATCTAAAAAAATATTTACATGTAAAAGTGTTTAGAACATGATTGTAAACGTTGTACATTTGCATGTGATATAGCATCACCCTTCCTGTTTTACTTCAACATATTTGTATTGTGGCCTAGTGTTACAAATGAATTCAATATAATGTTACATGTAGCATGTGTGCGAGGGACAGAGAGATGAATGTGTCACTGATATTATTATTATCATCATTATAAAATATGGTACGACCACAGTTTATAATTATGGTCATATATATATATATATATATATATATTGATTTTATTTAAGAGACACAATTTTATCATTGTTGTTATGTAAAGACCTATATGTTGGTTGTTGTAGTATAGTTGTTGTTGTTGTGTGTGTGTGTGTGTGTGTGTGTGTGTGTGTGTGTGTGTGTGTGTGTGTGTGTGTGTGTGTGTTGTTTGGTTCGGGTTTTACATTTTTTTTTGTCTGATTTTTATCTGGTTTCTTTTTGGTTGTTTGGTCATTTTTTGTTTTTTCTGGTGTGTGTGTGTGTGTGTGTGTGTGTGTGTGTGTGTGTGTATAGTGTATGTGTTTTGTTTAGTAATGTATATGTATATTTTTATTAGGGATATGTTTTTTTTTTTTTGGTTTTGGTTGTTGTTTTTGGGTTTTTTTTGGGGGGGGTTGTTTTGTTGTTGTTGGGTTTTTTTTTGTTTGGTTTGTTTGCGTTTGTTGAGTTTGTGTGTGTGTTGTTTTTTTTATTTGATTATGTAATTGACGTTGCTGGTGCTCAATCAAGTCAGTTGCGATTTGTTGTGCCTGAATGCACTCATTTGATGAAAGGACTGATAGTTTTTGATTTTACATCAAAAAGCACATGTGTGTGGGAGCGAAGGACTGAGAAAAGAGGAGAAAATGAATGTGATGTTTTGCTTTCTGCTTTGAATCCATTTTCTGTTCGGTTATGTATTGTTTTCTTTGTATGCACCGTACTTGTATTGGAGGGGGGAATGGATATGGGTATGTATGTGTGTGTTAAACGATTTTAATTAAAGGAAACCATACATTAGTTTCCTCTGTGTGTGTGTGTGTGTGTGTGTGTGTGTGTGTGTGTGTGTGTGTGTGTGTGTGTGTGTTCTCTGTGTGTGTGTGTGTGTGTGTGTGTGTGTGTGTGTGTGTGTGTGTGTGTGTGTGTGTGTGTGTGTGTAGTTTCTTCTGTTGGTGTATTTTCAATTTTAAAAAAAAAATGTTTTCATTTGTACGACATATGTTCTTAAGGTTTTTCTTTCAAATATGCATGCATATGATTTCTTTTTCTTAGATAGATGGCTTGATAAAAAAAAAAAGCAATTGTACTACTTATTCAATGTACCATCTGGAAATAAAAGTACGACTTGACTTCACACACACAAACACATGCATGCATGCATGAATACACACACACACTTACAAACATGCATGCATGAATATACAACAACACACAACATGCATGCATGAATAACACACACACACACACACACAAACACACCGTTCAGACAGAGGTCATAAGCCAGCCTCTCCAAAAACATCAAAACAAGGGAGAATACTTCTGATTTTTTTTTCTTTTACCCTACCCGAGTTCTTTCCCTTGCAAAGTAAGCCTTTGTTGCTTATGTTGTGTGTTGCGTGGTTTCTTTTTTTTTTTCCTTCTGTCTTTTTGTCTCAATTTTTCTGTTTTAGAATTTTCCTCAAAATTATCAAGTGTTCTCCGGTGTCTATGTGCCGAGACAGGCACCACATTGTTGTTGAACAAGATTCTATTACCCTCCATATAAAAGCGTGTTTTTTGGGTTTTTTTTAAAGGGAATAGATAAATTAATAAATGGACTTCTTCTTTTCTTCTTATTCATCGGCGAACGCTCAGACAGCAACTGTTGTTGTCTGTCATATGAGCGTAAAATGTGTTGCGCTGCCTTTAATGAAGTAATTATTTTATATCATGTGTGAACCCAGGGCAAGGCAAGGCAAGGCAAATTCTTTTATTTCAAGGATAATGAATAAGCACTCATGTGCTTTTTCACATCCAGTCGCCACCCTTATCAAGGATAAATAAAAAAAAATAATAAACACACACACACACACATAACGACAACAAAAATCCTCCTCTAACTAAACAACAATAATAATAATGAGCTAAATACCAAGAATAAGAAAGCATATCAAATAGCAAACAACAGACAAGAAAATAACAGAAACACAATAATAAGGTGCTAATAAAAAAAAAGATACACTCATGAAAAATGTGAAATAGGAATCAAATGATGATTATGATTTTTTTTTTTTTATAAAGCGCTAATAATTAAAGAGCAAACAAGAGAATATAAAGGGGTAACCAAGTGATAGCATTAATCCAACACCATCTATCAACAAAAAAGTCATATAAATCACAACAGTTTAATGAAAGGGGGGAAAAAAAAACTAATACACACACACTCACTAACACACACACAACAATAAAAACAACAACAACAGAACAGGGTGATAATTCACTCATCCCGAAGTGAGGTCCTTGAGATTTCACCTGTGATGGTCGTTCAGCCAACATGTCCACATGGAATCTGCTGTCCAGATTTAATTTATTTTTTTGTTTATTTATTCTTTTATATTGAGGATAATTGCATTAGCAGTCATGTGCTTTTTTACATCCAGTCCCCGCGTGTATGCAGTTTTGTTAATTTTGTCATCTGTTCCGACTGGCACACAATGGCCTACTCTTACAAAAAGCGGAACGGGATTTAGGGTGTGCGCAAGATGTTCTGCGTGCGTTCACACACAGGGCCTCGGTTCATAGTCTCATCTGAAAGACTTCTGGGGAGAGTGGAGTCAACACTGATGTTAACTCCAGGGGGAAAATTCCCTCGAACGGTAATCGAACTGGGGTCGTCCTCAAATTGCAAGCGCAATGTTCTGACCACTAGGCTATCCCGTCCCCCCTCCAGAGTGTGTGTAAGTACTTGAAATGATTTTCTTGTCCTTTCTACTGATTTCTATTATTTTCCTTTGACGTATTTTTTGTTCAGTTCAACATCGATATCAACAATGCGGAAGACATAGGGAAGAAAACTTTTGAGCAAAAAAAATAATTGAAAAAGAAAAACACACATAAAAATGTTACATGGTTCTCCATCCTCTTTGAAGGCTTTATCATTACCTGCCTTGTGTTTGCCAACTTTCTCACAGGACTGCGCAATACTAGACATGAGAATATCAAGTAGTCCTGTTCCTCTTTTTGTAAGAGTAGGCCATTGTGTGCCCGTGGGAATAGGTGACGAGATTTACAAAAGCTGCATACACATGGGGACTGCATGTAAAAAAGCACATGAGAGCTTATTCCATTATCCTCAATATAAATAAATTAAATAAATAAATAAGTAAATAAATAAATAAATAAATTTAAAAAACAGCACTTCCCTGTGGGGATGCCAGAAGCCTGTCTGAATAAACACCATTCCAACTTTCTGGAAATTCTGTGCCAGGAATTCCCTCTTTTCTATCCCTCTCTGTTTCTGCCTTGTTCCTTTTTCTTCCCGTCACCATCTCCTCCTTGTCTATTTTCTGCCTTCTTGGTCTAACTATTCTCCTGCATCTTTTTTTTCAAGACAGACTTCAAAGATGACAATTTTCTCCCATGCCAAAGATGGATGTGCTGGGCCTGACTTGTCAGAAGCTTAATGGCAGCACAGTGCATTTTTGCTCACAAGACAGATAACAAAAATTGCTGTCTCAGGATTTGACTAGAAAGACGAAGACAAATCAAATCAAATCAAATCAAATTCTTTTATTTCAAGGATGATGAATAAGCACTCATGCAATTTTATACATCCAGTCCCTGCACTTATCAGAAAAACTCTAACTAAACAAAAAAAAAAAAAAAAAACCATGACAATATGAAAATAAACAACAACATGAAGATAATAATAAAATAGCAACAAGCACACACCGAGAGAACTGAAATAAGCAATCAACAATCAAATGATGATTATGATAAAAAGACGTCAATAAGTAAGCAGCAAACAAGAAAACATAATGAGTTAAGCAATTCAAAAATATCATCCCACCACCATCTATCCAAAAATAAGTCATATAAATCATGATAAATATTTTGGTAAACAGCATAAGAAACTTCATCAATAACTTCATAACGGGGGAAAATACTATCAACAGCAAAATATATAAAACCTATGTCCCAGATTTTTTTTTTAAAGGCAAAACAAAACAAAACAAAAAAAAACCCACATATCATTATAAAAAAAAGAAGAAAAACTGAATGATTCACACACACACACACACACACACACACACAACACACACACACACACACACAAAGAAGGAAAGAAAGAAAAGGAAGGAAGGAAGAAAGAAAGAAAAAAAAAAAGAAGAAAGAAAAAGGAAGGAGAATTGCCAAGAAGAAGAAGAAGAAGAAGAAGAAGAAGAAGAAGAAGAAGAAGAACAACAACAACAACAACAACAACAACAACACAACAACAACAACAACAACAACAACAACAACAACACAACAACAAAGCACAAGCACAGATTCCAGATTTAATTCACCTTTAACCTTGGAGCATGGAGGATTTCAGTGAACAAAATCTACTATAACAATATAATTTGCATTAACAAAATACATTTTACGACACAGAATTTCACAGAAATAGAAATACAGTCAACCTTTTCATCAATGTCATGCAACTTTACTCTTAACTAGAAATTTGCTTAGTTTTTAAAATGTATTTTATCAGAAAAGAACATATTACAAAACATGAACATGGATCTTGGATACAGATATTCATGAGGTAGGAATTTTTTCCAAAGCTCAGAAAACTTTAGCATTTCATTATAAAGTGAAACTCATTTCCTATCATTTTCATGTTACATTGTTTACAAAGACGATTTTTGAGCGGAATACCATTCACTAGTCTTGTTTCAATCGCCAAAGAATGATTGATACACTTGAATCTAAATAATGATGTCATATTGTTATATGACAACTCAACAGGAATATTCTGATTTCTGCTCATGTAATTTCCCCCTCTTAAAACATTTTTGTGCAATTGCGATAAAACATATATTTACTACTTTGCAGCTCTCCTGACCATGACTTTACAAAATTGTCCTTTAAAGCCTTAATGATGTTCCCACATAAACTATCTTTGTTTACAAAAGTCTGTGTTTCCCACACACATACAAACCCGGTTTCTTATAAAATGTCATGAATTTTCTTGATCCATTCCAAGCAATACACTCTTTTCATATACAAATCGTACAATACATAATACAATTATGATGAATTTTAAAAAATAATTATCAGCAATAAGAGCAGACCAAAACCTGATTAACCTTGCACCAATCTGAACAGACAAGGGGTATATTCCAGTTTCACCATATATCAGATAAGTCATTGTGCTCCTTCTAAGTCTGAAGAGGTGTTTCAAAAACTGAAGTTGCAATGTCTTCAAAATAGAAATATTTTCATAACCCCAAACTTCAGAGCCATATAACAATACTGGAACAGCCATTGTTTAATAAAGATTGAGGGCAACATCAACAGGAATATTCTGATTTCTGCTCATCTGCATCAAAAGAAAATGTTGCTTTTTGTGCCTGTTCATATATCATTTTCTTCCCTTTGCAAAATTTACTGTTTTGATTCATAAAAATTATTCCAAGGAATTTATAAGAATCAACAGTGCTGATATATTTGTTCTCAAATCTAAATAATTCTTGCTTCCACACCACAGTGGAATACAAAATGCAGGACTGTTGTGCGTGTCAGCTTTGATATACATGAATCGCACAGGCAGGAAGACTACACATACTCTCATGTGCACACACGCCCTCGCCGAACACACAGACACTCTCCGTCTTGTGCATAAATGCATGTTTGCATTAATTTATTGATGAGACTATAAACTGAGACTCACTCATAAGAAGGAGAGGAGGAGGAGGAGGAGGAGAGGAAGGGAAGAAGAAGAAGAAAAGGACGACGACGACAACAACAACAACAAGAGACTAAGTCAATCCAAGTCAAAATTCTTTTACTTTGAGGATAATGAAAAAGCACTCACATGCTTTTTTTACATCCAGTCCCTGCCCTTATCGGGATAACATCAAGATAAAAAAAAACGCCTCTAACTAAACAACATGAACAATAACAACAGTAATAAACCAACAATAATTAACTGAGACCTCATGTGCAAATGCACGCAAAACATCTTGCTCACATGTTAAAACCTGTTCCGCTTTTCGGAGGAGTAGGTTATTGTGTGCCAGTGGGAACAATTGACAACATTAACAAAATGGCATACATACCAGGACTAGATGTAAAAAAATAATAATAAAAGAACACAAGTGTTTATTCCATTACCCAAAATAAAAGCATAAATTTTCAAGAGTTTCAAGATTTCATTCCTTTCACCCCTTTTGAGGCATGGAGGATAACCAACATATTCGACAGGAGAAAAAACAAAAAAACCCTTACAGCCATACACCTAAAAGTATTATCAATACTTACAGGAACTGAAAAGCAAAAATATTCATCACAAAATAAGCAAACAATATTACACATACACACACACCCAACATAAGGTTAAGGTTTAATAAGATCTATCAGTCTGACCTTCTGAAGTTCTTTAGCAATTGCTGTTGTTGATTTTAACCAAGGGAAGTGGGACATACTTGCAATAATGGTGATCATAGGGGTGGTTGCATCAATGATGATGATAATGATGAAGTAATGATGATGATGATGATGACATGGGTGTGGGATCAAGTAAAGTGGGCCACATGTGCATTGATGATGATGATGATGATGATAATGATGGTGATGATGATGATGATGATAAAGGTGTGGGACTAAGTGAAGTGGGCCACATGTGCATTGATGATGATGATGATAATGATGGTGATGATGATAATAATGGTGATGATGATGATGATGATGATGATGATGATGATGATGATAAGGGTGTGGGACTAAGTGAAGTGGGCCACATGTGCATTGATGATGATGATAATGATGATGGTATAATAATGATAATGATGGTGATGATAATGATGATGATGATAATGATAAGGGTGTGAGACCAAGTGAAGTGGGCCACACGTGCATTGATGATGATGATGATGATGATGATGATGACAGTGATGATAATGATGATGATGATGATAAGGGTGTGGGACCAAGTGAAGTGGGCCACATGTGCATTGATAATGATGATGATAATGATAATTTTAGGGGGTGGGGTGGTGACCAAGGGAAGTGGGCTATACATGGATCGGTGGTCTAGAGGTAATGCACCTGTTTAGAAAAGGTCGGAGTGTGCAGTGGTTTGAATCTCATTTGGGCCCAAAAGTCTTCCCCCATCCATTATTTATTTTATTTATTTATTTATTTATTCTTTTATTTCGAGGCTAATGGAATAAGCACTCATGTGCTTTTTTACATCCAGTCCCTATGTGTATGCAGCTTTGTCCATCTTGTCATCTGTTCCCACCGGCACACAATGGCCTACTCTTATGAAAAGCGGAACAGGATTTAGCGTGTACACAAGATGTTCTGAGTGCGTTCGCACACAGGGCCTTGGTTTATAGTCTCATCCAAAGGACTTCTGGAGAGTGGAGTCAGCACTGATGTTAACTCCAGGGGAAAAATCCCCTTGACTGGGAATCAAACCTGGTCATGAGTGGTGGTCTGGGTGCTAGTCTTTCGGATGAGACGATAAACCGAGGTCCCGCATGTTACACATCATTATTTAGCGCATGTAAATAAACCCAAGGCAAGAGGGTTGTCCCTGGCAAAATTCTGTAGAAAAAAGCCACTCTGATAGGGAAACAAATACAGTTGCAGACAGAAAAAAAAAATTAATAGGTGGTGCTGCACTTGTGGCGACGCGCTCTCCCCGGGGAGAGCAGCCTGAATTTTACACAGAGAAATCTGCTGTGACATAAAGTGGTATAAATAAATAAATCTAAATAAATAAATGAATTGATACTGATGATGATAGGAGTGTTTTGTGTTGATGATGATGATGATGATGATGATGATGATGATGATG
>CM060325.1:4103644-4121144 GCA_030674155.1 Stramonita haemastoma | reverse complement strand
ATAATGATGGGAATGTTTGCATTGATGATGATGAAGATGATGATAGGGATGTTTGCATTGATGGCGATGGTGATGATGTTTACTGGGGGGAGGGGGGGATGAAGGGGGATGACCAAGGGAAGTGGGCCCCACTTGCATTGATGGTGGTGATGATGATGATGATGGGTGTGGTTGTATTTGTGATGATGTTGATGATGACAGGGTTGTGTGACCAAGTGAAGTGAGCCACACTCCCACTGATAATGATGATGATAGGGATGTTTCTGTTGTTGATAATGTTTCCATTGATGATGATGATGATGATGATGATGATGGGGATGTGTGACCAATAGAAGTGGGTCACACTTGCATTGATGAAGATGGTGACAGGGTATGTGACCAAGTGAAATGGGCCACACATGCATTGATGATGATGATGATGGTGGTGATAATGATGATGATGGTTGTGGTGATGATGATGGTGATGATAGGGAATATCTACATTGATCATGATGGTGGTAATGATGATGATGGTGGTGGTATCTGCATTGATGATGATGATGGTGGATGATGATGATATGGGAATATCTACATTGATGATGGTGGTAATGATGATGATGGTGGTGGTATCTGCATTGATGATGATGATGGTGGTGATGATGATGATAGGGAATATCTACATTGATGATAGTGGTAATGATGATGATGGTGGTGGTATCTGCATTGATGATGATGATGGGAATATCTGCCTTGATGATGATGATGGTGGGAATATCTGCATTGATGATGAAGATAGGAATATCTACAGTGATGATGATAGGAATATCTGCATTGATGATGATGATGGAATATCTGCATTAATGATGATGATAGGAATATCTGCATTGATGATGAAGATGGGAATATCTGCATTGATGATGATGATGGTGGTGATGATGATGATAATGATGATGATGATGGGAATATCTGCAGTGATGATGGGAATATCTGCATTGGTGATGATGATGGGGATATCTGCATTGATGATGGTGGTGATGATGATAATGATGATGATGATAGGAATATCTACATTGATGATGAAGATGGGAATATCTGCATTGATGATGGTGGTGATGATGATGATGATGATGATGATGATGATGATGGGAATATCTGCAGTGATGATGAAGATGGGGTTGTGTGACCAACAGAAGAAGGCCACACTTGCATTGATGATAATGGATGATGATAGGGATGTTTGTGTTGATGACTATGATACGACTGTGGACCAAGTGAAGTGAACCACACTCCCATTGATGATGATATTGCTGGGGGGGGGGGGGGGACCAACAGAAGTGGGCCATATTGCATTGATGATGATGATGATGATGATGATGATGATGAGATGATAGGCTGTTTGCTATGATGATGATCATGACGATGTTAATAGGGTGGTGCTATGATGATGATGATGATGATAGGGCTGTTTGCTATGATGATGATCATGACGATGTTAATAGGGTGGTGCTATGATGATGATGATAAGGGTTTGCTATGATGATGATGATGATGATGATGATAGGGCTGTTTGCTATGATGATGATCATGACGATGTTAATAGGGTGGTGCTATGATGATGATGATAGGGATGTTTGCTATGATGATGATGATGATGATAGGGCTGTTTGCTATGATGATGATCATGACAATGTTAATAGGGTGGTGCTATGATGATGATGATAGGGATGTTTGCTATGATGATGATGATGATGATGATGATAGGGATGTTTGCTATGATGATGATCATGATGATGTTAATAGGGTGGTGCTATGATGATGATGATGTTTGCTATGATGATGATAGGGATGTTTGCTATGATGATGATGGAGATGTTTGCTATGATGGTGATCATGATGATGTTAATAGGGTGGTGCTATGATGATGATGATGTTTGCTATGATGATGATAATGAGGAGGAGGATGTTTGCTATGATGATGATGATGGTGATAGGGATGCTTGCATTGATGATGATGATGATGATGATGATGATGATGATGATGATGATGATGGTAGGGATTTTATTTATTTATACCACTTTATGTCACAGCAGATTTCTCTTTGTGAAATTCAGGCTGCTCTCCCAGGGAGAGCATGTTGCCACAAATGCAGTGCCCACCCATTATTTTTATTTTTCTGTCTGCAACTGTATTTGTTTCCCTATCAGAGTGGATTTTTTCTACAGAATTTTGCCAGGGACAACCCTCTTGTTGCCAAGGGTTCTTTTAAAAAAGTTAAAGGTAAAGGTGTCCCATAACCTTGGCAGTTGTAGGGGAGCAAGGTGTCAGAGACCTCATCTTCTCTAGGGGCCAGCATGTTGAGGGCGGCGCCCATCTCCTCTCCCTTGCTGCTTTACCTTCCCTGACCCTAAAGAGGGCAGGTACCCATTTACAGTTTGGGTGAACTAGGGGAGCTGTACTGTAGCCAAGGCACGCAAATGGTCACCCATCCAATGGTAACCACGCTCAACGCTGCCTAACTTGAATGAACTAGGTTCTGACCACTTAGCTATCCCGTACGCTAAATAATGTGTAACACACAGGACCTTCGGTTTATTGTCTCATCTGAAAGACTAGCACCCAGACCACCACTCATTATCTAATGGATGGGGGAAAAGTTCTGGGCCAAACGGATTCGAAACCACCGCACACTCCGACACGACTTTTTGCTCTCTAGACAGGCGCATTACCTCTAGACCACCGATCCATGCATTGAAGATGATGATAATGATGATGATGATAGGTAGGTTTCTGTTGTTGATGATGATGATGACAGGAATGTGACCAAGGAAGTGGGTTACATGAATGATGGTGATGATGATGATAGGGGTGTGAGACTAATGAAGCGACCAACTGCCATGATGATGATGATGAGGGTGATATGGGTGGACCAAGGAATGATGATGATGATGATGATGATGATGATGATGATGATGATGATGATGATGATGTAGGGATGTGGGACCATGGGAACACTTGCATTGATCATGATGATGATGATTAATTTCCATTGAAATCTACCTCCCATGTCATAAAACACAATACAAGTCAATGGTATAATGCAAACACAAATACAAGTCAATGGTATACACACAATACAAGTCAATGGTAACACACAATACAAGTCAATGGTGAGCTCCCTGTGGACCTATGACCCTGAGGATGAGACATAACAAATCTGGGTATGGCTGTGGCAGGGAGATTGAAATGAGCAGCCTGGGAACAGCAGGACGGGGATGTCACAGAAGATAGGGCAAGCAACAACAACAACAAAAGTTTAAAAAAGATAAAGTAAAAAAAAAAAAGTAATGGAGGTTTTACCAAACACACACCACTCCCGTTTCATGTCGCCGTTTCTCCCCAGGTTTCGCATCGATTCACTTTGAAAGTTGCAGTGTCCGGTTCCACAAAGTAATGGAGGGGTTTTGCACAAGGATGTGTTGGGGGTATTCTTGGAGACTGCAGGCGCCCACATCAATGAAATGTCCTTGGTGATGATGAAGGAAGCGTCCTCCTGATGCACTGTGGTGTTCTTGAAGCCTGGTGATGTCCTCCTCCTTCTGAAGATAAAAAGAAACATTCTGAGGGCTCTGGTTGCTTACACAGAGTTTTAAGCAACTTTCATAAGTTAAACTTGTCAACAATCCATGCTAGCAAGTAGCAAGACACCAAAGAGGAAGTGGTGTGTGTGTGTGTTGTTTTATTTATTTTTTTATTCTTTTATATCGAGGATAATGGAAAAAGCACTCACATGCTTTTTTTAATCCAGTCCCCATGTGTATGCAGTTTTGTAAATCTTATCTGTTCCCTCCGGCACACAATGGCCTACTCTTACAAAAAGCGGAACAGGATTGAACGTGTGCGTAAGAGTTTTGCGTGCATTTCCACATGGGCCTCGGTTTATAGACTCATCTGAAAGACTTTCGGGGAGAATGGAGTGATGTAAACTCCAGGGGGAAATCCCCTTGAACGGGAATCGAAACCTGGGTCGTCAAACTGACAGCGCAATGTTCTGACCACAAGGCTATCCCGCCCTCGCAATTGACATTATATATCAAGGGAGAATTTAATAACATTTTTTTAACATCCCCATATTTCCAATTCACATCAATGCCCGTCCTATTCTTTAAGAAAAAACAACATAAAAAATGAAATGGGAAAAAAAAATAAAGCAACGATGATTTGTCAATCTAAACCCAACATGAATAAAATCAAACCTCTGAGGAAACTGACATTACAAACTAACATTACAAACTAACATTACAAACTAATATTACAAATATTAAAAAAACGGTTATGCCACAGAGAATAACATTGAAAAATGTTATCACCAAAAGCAGAGACATGACAAATCAGGAAAGGAGAGACGTAAAGAGTGTGTGTGTAGGAGTGAGTGTAGTTCACAAAACAATGCAGGTTATACCGTGTTTGATTTTTGTATCACCATATGTATATTGTATCTCCACACACTGGGGGGGGGGGGCATGCAGTCTGGGTGGGAGTGGGACCTTGGGTGATTAATGGGTGGACAGATAGATGTTGATATAGGCAATAAAAAAAACTATGCTGTGTGTGTTGTTTTGAGATGTATCAAATTGCCAACTTATGTTTTATACCCACCTCTTTAAGCAGTATATTTACAAAGTGGAGAAGCTTCTCATTCTGTCAGAAGTAAAATCTGAGCCAAGAAGCACCACTTGGCAGGTATTCAGCCTTTCATGAACACTTTGAATCCTCTTTACGTTTAAAAATGATAAGACCATTACCTACACCTGTGAATTGCAGCTACTTTCAAAGAGAGGAGACTTACCCATGCAAAGAACAGTTTGTTTTACTGTTAGCACATTTTCAATAGGGATAAGTGTAGGGGAAAACTCATAAAAAGTCGTTCTGAACTAGGTTTCAGACACTGTAGACATGATATTTGGATTGCATTGCCTATTTCATGCCAGCATTACCTGGGAAGAGGAGTGCTTGTATCACTGTAGACCAGTCTGTTGGCCTGTCGCAAAGACGAGAAATCCAAATGAGGGGTTGATATTGAAAAGGCCTCCTTTTCCATTAGTAAAGTAGGAGGCTTTTTCTTACAGATTTGGACTTTTAAGTATTTCCAGTTATATCTGTCTTAATATAATCAAAATTGGAGAGTATTCGTACCCATGCTAGGTGTCAAAGATGCAACATGTAAAAGTATACTGATTGGGGGGAAGGTTAAAAAAAAAAAGACAAAAAAATATTGTCTCTTATTCTGTCACCTTTTGCAATATAATTCCGTTGCTTATTACATAGGGCTAGATTACTGTAAAAAAAAAAAAAAAAACTATGTCTGTATCTTAACATTCACTTGGTACATTTGTGATCCAAAGTAGTATGTTGCATTTGTTAAACAGCTCATCTAGTTATGACTTGTGACATATCGCAGAGAAAGGAAGAAATCGGCATAGAAGAGTTACATCCCTTATCTGTTTGTCATGGTTTCACTTTTTTCTCCTTTCTTGTGGTTGTCAAAATCAATTTTGTCAGTAAATATATATTTTCCATACCTGGAGTCAAAATTATCTATTTTTCAAAAAGTCAGATAGGCAGGTCTCCTACAGGTAAACAGACTCCTGATATTTCCTACACTTTTCCCACCACTGTTTTAGACTCCCAGGCTCATGTACAAACCCTGTATATATTAAACGACTATGTTAATTCACTGTGCATGAGTACCGAGTATGATATATCTTGAATCCTACTACATTCCTGTATCAGGTGTTCCTGTTTTCAGAGGTGGGGTATCATGTACATTCCGACTGCAGTACAACCATGGTGTTGTAACACTTCTGCTTG
Source organism: Stramonita haemastoma (assembly GCA_030674155.1). Classification (NCBI taxonomy): domain Eukaryota; kingdom Metazoa; phylum Mollusca; class Gastropoda; order Neogastropoda; family Muricidae; genus Stramonita; species Stramonita haemastoma. Next base: position 4,115,296 of record CM060325.1, on the reverse strand, counting down.
AACAGTTTTGTTGGTTTTTAAGAATGCAATCACTTTTGCTATACTGTGGTGCTGATCAAAATTTCACTGAATTTTTCAGAGATTTATTTTCAAAGGCATTCTTCATGAAAGCAAGATTGAAGAGCTGGCCAGTGAAATAAGTACAGTACAGACAGAGAAGAGGAAATAAAACCATACCTGTTCAGTCCCCGATGACTTGTCCACAGCAGATTCTTGGGCACTAGATTCTGGCTCCACAGCTCCTGAAAGCAGTCAGTAGCTTCAGTAAGCTCAGAGACTACAACAGTTTGATTCAAACACTTAGATGTAATGTACATCAGAGAATTAACATTATCTTAAGGCACTGTCTTCTAACATTCAAAATTACAAACTATAGATATGATATAATTATGATTTCCTTTTTTCTTCGTAAAATTAATATTCTCAGTTTTACCGTCTGATTTGAATGCAGTAAATTGCTTTATTTTTTGTTGCTTTATCACTCTGAAAATGGAGACAAAAATCCTCACTGATGCAAGTATTATTTTATTTTTCTGCTGATTGATTAAGCTGACAGTGTACACTTGACATCTCACCACAAAAAAGCAATCTCATTTTCTTTGCAAAGTATTTCATCCAAAACTTTTTGCTATACTTGCAGTGTATTCAAGAAGATATTATTTCACGTAGAGACTATACAGCTCTGTACATAAAGAAATCTACCATGTACAAAACACAAAGCTTTCTTTTCAATCCTGGGGTTTGTCCAGATGTTACCTGATCCTGCTTCCTGCAAGCTAAATTCACATCACCAATGAATCGTTTTCTGAACATGTCAGCTTATGCCCCCCAGCCTAGGGATATTAAATATTGAAATGAAAAGACATGGTCATTTGATTTGTCATTTGCTTTACTTGCTAAATACAAAGATTACTTTTTCTTATTCCCTTTGAAGCAGAAATAAATTTTTTTATAAAAATTATATTGCTGCAAATCATCATTAATTTGTCGAATTCAAATAACAAAATAATTCAATGTTATGATTTCATCACAAAATAATTAATTTTTCCTTCAAAAACATCATCACTGTTTCATAATTTGCTTCATGAGGTCAATACCTAAATGGGTCATTTCACTTTATTTTTAATTTCATTGATTAAAATATCAAAAGACTCAAAGTTATGATTTTATAAAATGCATTAATGACACTTCAAAACCATCACGGTTTCATATTTGATTCATAGTTAACCTGAATGAGACACTTTCAGTTCTTAGAAACTTGACAAATTCACAAGTTATCCTTTAAAGATGCTTTCACATTTACATAACCCCTTTCTTTTTTTCTCACACATTACCTCTACACAGTGTGATCATTCCACTCCTCCACCAAGATGTTCAGTGATGGCTGTCGTTCCACCATGATGCACAGCTGTCAGTCAGTTTCCCCCACTTTCACCTCCTCTCAGCTGCTTCCATCATCCCATCCCATCCTCCAGCTGGTGCTGATCATAGCAGGAACTGACCACACTTGGACTTGGTAAAAGGAAGAAGGGGCTGTTAATTTCAGCACTGGGCCCTGGACGAGTTATGCAGGAGTTGCGTGGTGTGGACGCCATTCCTGGTCACTTGATTCAGTTCTCACCCCCACAGTTCCTGAAAGTAACAACAAATGATGAGCTACACTGAACATTTCTTCGCTTCCTTGGCTTACACATTAATTCATTATCATTGTTTTGAAACACAATGAATTAATGTTCCTTACAGATCTTTTATTCTTTACAGCCCTTGTAAAAAAATTCACCATTGCATTTATTTGCTTAGATATTTAAATGACTTACATTTTCAAAGATGAAATCCACAAGGATTACCTCAAAACAATGTCACAATCTATCTTCAACCCCTCCATGCAAGCTTTTCCCCCCAGAACCAGCTGACCAATGTACACAAGAACAATTAAAAATGTTGAAAATGCAAACCCAAAACTATGTTGTTTCCTGAACATTTCACTTGTTGGTTTTTCTGTGTGTCACACTGAGGACACAGTGAAAGCTGCTGTAGAGAGCCCTTTACATGTCAATGAACTAGTGACCACAAAACTATTTTGGGGCTGAATGGATGAGTTCAGTCATTTTCTCATCTGCATTTTGTCACAGAAGTTCAGTGATTTTCTCATCTGCATTTTGTCACAGAAGTTCAGTGATTTTCTCACCTGCATTTTGTCACAGAAGTGTCCCCCTGAATGCTGGCAGGTGTTGACATACAGCAGCTGCAGCAGCCATCTGATGACAGACTGATTCTATCACATAGCAGTGAAACATGAAGACAGACTGATTCTATCACACAGCAGTGAAACATGAAGACAGACTGATTCTATCACATAGCAGTGAAACATGATGACAGACTGATTCTATCACATCAGCAGTGAAACATTCACGTTAAAATTCAGACCCACAGGAAGACAGACTGAACAAAATGGAGAAGACAGAAATGCAAATACAAACAATACAGAGACAGTGGGCAGAATGGATGATACACAAACACATCACATAAACAACTACTACCATACACACAAAACGTCACAAAGAATGACAGACAAAAAGACATACTCATCACATAAACAAATACTAACATACACACACACAACGTCACAAACAATGATAGAGACAAAAAGACAAATGCATCACATAAACAAATACTAACATACACACAACATCACAACGACTACAACTGAACAAACCCAAAGTTACCAAGTGTCCTGATGTTTCCTTAGTGACCGCTGTCTAAGGCAGGTGCTGAACTTGACCACTGCTGGTCAGGCTTCCATGATACCTGGTAACACACATGGACATCATTTAAGTAGAAACAGCTTTTTTTTTTAAAAAGCATGAACAGTAAACGACAAAAGACACAAGTGGTAAATGTGTAAATAACTAACACAGACAGGTCACTCACCTCATCTCATAACACTAACATGACCACAGCTGATTGCACTTACATAGTATTAATTTGGTCAAACTGGTGTCCATCACGAAAGAGACAGCTAGCACAAAACAAAGTAACCGCAGCCCAAAATGACAACGAAAATGCAGAAACAAATGATGTACATAACAGTGACTAACAACAAACTTTTTTAAATCAACACAGAAATAAGAGACAAAAATAAAAATACAGAAGTATGTAGAACTGTACCTTGTTGACAGACTTCAGTTCTTGGTCACTGTTACATGTACTGTCCTTGCCACTCCACTCCAGCCCCAGAGACTCTGAAAACAGTTAGTCATAATCAGTCATACTGAACAGTCAGTCATCATCAGTCATACTGAACAGTCAGTCATCATCAGTCATACTGAACAGTCAGTCATCATCAGTCATACTAAACAGTCAGTCATCATCAGTCACATAGAACAGTAATTCATCATCAGTCATACTGAACAGTCAGTCATCTTCAGTCATACTGAATAGTCAGTCATCATCAGTCATACTGAACAGTCAGTCATCATCAGTCATACTAAACAGTCAGTCATCATCAGTCACATAGAACAGTAATTCATCATAAGTCATACTGAACAGTCAGTCATCATCAGTCACATTGAACAGTAATTCATCATAAGTCATACTGAATAGTCAGTCATCATCAGTCATACTGAACAGTCAGTCATCATCAGTCATACTGAACAGTCAGTCATCATCAGTCATACTGAACAGTCAGTCATCATCAGTCATACTGAAAATCAGTCATCATCAGTCACATTGAACAGTAATTCATCATCAGTCATACTGAACAATGAGTCATCATCAGTCATATTGAACAGTCAGTCATCATCAGTCATACTCAACAGTCAGTCATCATCAGTCATACTAAACAGTCAGTCATCATCAGTCATACTCAACAGTCAGTCATCATCAGTCATACTCAACAGTCAGTCATCATCAGTCATACTGACAATCCTAAAAGTTTCATTGACATACACTGCATTCAGTTTATTACTCCACATTAACTAGTTAAATAGACATAAAATCTGTCATTTTCTTAAGTAGTCAAATAGAAATAAATCTGTCATTTTCTCACCTGAACTGTTGTACTATCACAGTATCTTTTGGCTCCCCTCCATGCAGGCAGCTGTGACGTTGTCGGGCCATACACCTGGACAGGAGCTCTGTCGACAGACAGATTCTATCATGTGCAGCGAAACATTTTCAACATGAAATGCAGGCCTGCAGAAAGACTCAGACAGACAGAAAATGGCAAAAAGAAACGAGACAGACTTGGTGCCACAGAAAGACAACCAGGACAGACAGACACACAGAGAGACAAACAGACAGACAGAGTGGATGACAGACATAGAAACAGTGACAGGATAAAACAAAGGCAAACATTCACAGTCATACACAAGAAGTATTACCAATTATCCTTCACTTATTTTGGTGACCAAAGCTGAGGCAGCCTGATGACAATGGACTTGACAACTTCTGGCAGTTTTACCTGTTGAAACAGATGTCGTTCACAACTATAACAAAAGCCTAACACAAATTATCAGCAATACAAGTCAGCATAAATGAAAAAAAAAAAACACACACAAAAGGCAATTAAAGGCAAAAATAATTGAATAAGAAAATCAGCAAGACTGAACAACAAGTCAAACAAAAAAAGACAAAAATGTGAACAAAAAAGCTTACTCTTCAAAACATACCTATGTTGTGATGACACTTCTGAAACACACTGTCCTCAGCACGACTCCAGCTCTGAAAGTAATAAATCATCATGAGGCATACTGTCAATCCTAAAAGTTTTATTCAATCTACATTACATCCAATAACACAAATCACTTAATGTGGCAAAGTCAAAGTTTAACTAGCATGTACATTGCATTAAACAACACACATTCAAGAACATACATCACTTAGAGTAGCAAAGTTAAGTTTAACTAGTATACACATTACATTAAATAACACACATTCAAGAACACACGTCACTTAAAGTGGCAAAGTCAAAGTTTTAAATAACACACATTCAAGAACATACATCACTTAAAATGGCAAAGTCAAAGTTTAACTAGTATACACATTAAATACACATTCAAGAACATACATCACTTAAAACGGCAAAGTTTAACCAGCATCCACATCATATTCAAAGTGGCAAAGTTACAAATGAAATATATCATTTTCTCACCTGGATTCAGTCATCCATTCCCCAGACCTGGTTTACCCCATGCGGGCAGGTGTGCCATCAGGTCCATGCACTTTGACAGCAGCTCTGTCAACAGTCTGATTCTATTACCTGGCAGTGAAACATGTTCAACATGAAATGCAGGACCTCAGAAAGCCACAGACAGACAGAAATAAGAACACAGACAAGCAAGACATTCACAGACAAAACATACAGAATGGCCGACCATGCACACGACAGACATGTAGACAAATACATAAATTAATATGCACACACTGGTTAACATATATACACCAGGTCACAAAGACATAACTATTACTATGTAACTTATCTGATGGTGTTGGCTTGACCACAGCTGGCTAGCAGGTAGACCTTACCTGGCAAAATAGATGTACTCAAAGTTAAAGACAGCATCAAAAAGTATGACTCAACTTGCGAATGAAGTAGTACAGTTACTGTACTCACAGTTAAAACTAACATGAACCAAAATTATAAAATAGTAAAACACCTGTAATCACAAGTCAAAATAGCATATAACAAAATGTATTGTAACTTATAATCAAGATAAATGACACATATACAAATGTCTGACAAAGGCAAAAACAAATAACACAGAAAACAATCAGAAAAAAATCAGTCATTATGGAACAGAAATGAAAAATAACCCAAACATGCAAAAAAGCTCACACGCTAAGTATGCAGAAGAATACCTCTGTGAAGACAGGAAGCAGCTTGAGATGACTGTTCCTTGGCACTTGTTTCCAGCACTCAAGATCCTGAAAGCAGTAAACTGTCATTAGTCACACTGAGAATGGTAAAGTTTCATAAGCACAAACTATACAATTACATGGCCACAATACTTTCAAACAGATGAAGTTTATACTTGACCAACATCCCCCCCCCCCCCCCCCCCCCCAAAAAGATAGCGTAATGAATTCATCTGATAAATCATAAAAAGACAAAACATACAAAAGTAATCTCTAATATACAACCTTATCTTATAAATATTAATTATTCAACAAACACTGCTGGACACAGCTGTAGATCATGTGCCCAAGATCTCAAAACCACCAATGAACCTGAGGAAAGAATATCCCACTTTTCAGACTGCATAGTAATTTTATTCATAAACCATCTGAGTGACAGAGGACTCCTTTTCTTACCTGTCCTTGGTTCTACTTCATGCTGGTAGGCACGCTGTCAGTATTCCTACTCCTACACGTACTCCTTGGTAGCAGTTTCTCTGTGAACAAACTAATTTTCTGCATGGCATTAAACATTTTCAAAATGAAATGCATGCCCCCCTTTCCAGAAAAATGGCAAAAGACAGACAGAAATGGCAGATAAAAGACAGAAATGGCAGATAAAAGAAATCGAAAAGGCAGATAAAAACAGACAGAAATGGCAGATAAAGACAGACAGAAATGGCAGATAAAGAAACAGAAAAACAGCCAGATGGCAGATAAAAAACAGACAAGAATGCAAGCCATCCTGCATGACAGAAAAACCACAGAAAAAGGGCAGAATAAAAACCTGAAACTACAGCATTTAAATAACTACACATATGCACAAAGATCAGACGAGCAGAAAGATATATATATATATATATATATATATATATATATATATATATAATATATATATAATATATATATATATATATATAATATATATATATATATATATAAAGGATTAATCTGTACCTTATGGAAACTACAGTATTTAGATAACTTACAGATATGTACAAAGATCAGACAAGACAGAAAGATATTAAAAAGAGAATTAATCTGTACCTTATGGCTGAAGTGATGAAGAAGGCTTCTGATGGTGCTGGGCCTGTCTTAAACTGTCTGAACCTCATCTAGTTCCTGGTAAAAGAGATCATTATTCAGAAAAAACAATATATACATACATAATAAGCTGCTGGTCCAGCTTTCAAACCAGAAATGACAGTACTGCTGTGAAAGGCTGAATACAGACCAGCCTGGAAAACAATCTGTTGCCTGCTGTAATGCTTATGTCCCTCTGGATAACGGTCTTGGTCAAGGGACTGATGAGGAGGAGGAGGAGGAGGAGGAGGACCATCTTGGTCAACAAACCGATGATGATGTTGATGATGATTATGACGACGATGACGATAATGTCCTTCAACCCCCTGCAAGACCTTTTCCCTGTTTGGTTTTGTTTATTTATTCTTTAGATGGGGAGTTTTGCACTTGGTTTGCCTGATTTGGATTTTGGGTGTGGTGTGAAGGGTTGTTCTTTTAGTTCAAGTTTTCCTTTTTATTATTGAGCATTTCATGAAGGAGATTTTTCTGTTATTGGTTGGGATTTTTTGTTTGGTTTTATTTTTTGTTTTGGGGGTTGTCTCATTTTGTTTCAGTTTATTATGTTTAGTTCAGTATATGTAATGTTTGGTTTTTCTTTTTTTTCCCATTTCGTTTTAACAAGTTATTCTATTTTTAATTGTTTCTTTTAGTTCATCTCACAGGTTTATCATTTCATCATCAGCCAAGCACCAGTCCAGTTGTTCTCACATCACTCATTCCAAACTTTCCCCACAACAACTGTATCCAGGCAAATTCCAATGTACTCAAAGCCTGAAGGTGACCTGGAGCTTTGTTTACATGCAGGACCAGAACACAGCCATGAACCTGGGGAGTCCTTGCAGTGTTTGTCTCTTTTCCCCCTTCCCCCTTTTTAATTGTCCATTTTTAGGTTTTTTTTTGTTTATTTGCTTTGTTTTGCTTGGTTCTGTTTTGAAGTGGCTTTCGAGTTTTGCACAAGTGCTCTATTTGGGTGGGGTTTTTTTAATGTTCAGTTCTGTTTCCCCTTTTTAATCCATTGGTTTATTTCCCTTTTTGATTTATACCGTTTTTTTATTTTTATTTTGTCTGTCTTTTGCAATGCACTGCCTTGCATTCCATTTATTTTGGTTTAATTTACTTAACTTTGTGTAGACTCGACTCACTAATATAAAAAAATAGGTCGTCTCTGCAGTAGCTCAGCCTTGAAAAACCTGAAAATTTGCAATCTCATACACCAACTGTACAAGCATTGGATTAAAAGTATCACAAACAGTCCAAGACCAGCATACCTTCTGGTCCCAGACACCAAGTCAAGAAGCCCTTCAAGTCTTTAGCACTACTAAAGTATTTTTATTTTATCATCCCTTCTCTATACCTCAACAGCGATCCTAAGAAAGAAATACATACAGTAAAGATATCCTGAACTCTGCAGGACTGTAGTGCTGACACCTTCATCCTAGTGTCCTTGGTGACAAGGTCCATCACACCCAGCCAGTATCTGCTAACAGACAAAACATGTGTGTCACTAACATGGCACTGTAATTGTAAAATCAGAGAGAGAGAGACAATGTTTGAATGAATGAATGAATGAGTGAATGAATGAATGTTCAATGAATCAATGAGAATCAATCAATCAATCAATCAATCAATGATCTTTATTTTTCAAGGGTAACAGAGTAAGCATTTACATACTTTTTTTCATCCAGCCCTTGCCCTGATTAGGGAAAAAGAAGTAGAAAAAAAGGAACCCTACCAAGACTCCTAGGAGAAAAGTCAATAAGCAAAGATACAGCAGAAAGCAAAAACAAGAAGAAAAAACATCACCAAGCAGCAAGACTGTAAAAAGGTGATAAGTATACATTCAACAAATACATAATTCCCATAAGGTACATTAATACTTGTTTAAGACAAAAGAGATAATATGTATTCAACAAACACACAATCCCTAACTACCGGAACATTCATGTCAAGAGATACACTGGTTATAATTAAATCAAATAGATCAAGGTTGAGGCATGACAGCAGAGAAGAGAGCAGCCCTACCCAAAAAAATACATATTAAAACATGGCAAATCTTTCTTACTTTAAAACAATATTATGAAGAAAAGGAGAGAGAAAAAAAACAAAAAAACACCCCCCTCCCCCCCCCCCCCCCCCCCTCCCAGCTGGTCCAGAGAGAGAGAGGGGAGAGAGATAGAAAAATGTTATGAATTTGATCCCAAATGATCTCAATTCAGAACATGACAAAATTTATACAATGCATCACACCTTCACAATCAGAATGGGGCTAATTTAATAGCTTATTTGAAAAAAGAATATCACTTTGAATTTGGCTGACAAACACTCCTATACCCAAAATCTCACCATGTCATTGATGAACCTGGGACTCTCTTGGAGAAACCTTTTGCTAATACACAGTAAGGAAATGTAACTGACAAAAGTTAAAGAACAGGTTTAAACATAAAAATATATTTTTTAAAAGCCTGGAATTTGAAACCGGAAGCTTGTAAATGCGTAGTGTCGGCGTCTTCCATTGTCATTGTAGCCCTGTGAAATTTTTTAATTCAATACCATGAAAAAAGGCGACTGAAAATAATTACCTTCTAATAGTATGTGTGCAGCCATCTGAGGACTTAAAAAACAACAACTGCAGACTATAGCCTAACAACTAAAATTCACAAAGTACTCCTTCAGCTGGCGTCAACCCCAACATTGAACTCATGCTCACCTGCTAAGAGCGCGCCATGTTAAGCGACCAAGAGGGATAACTCTATATGTTTTCTCATTATTCAGAGTGATCAACAATGCGCCAAGTTCTGATCCAGTTTTTGTTTGTTTGTTTGTTTTGTTTGTTTCTAAAGTGACTTGTGTTTACCTTGATGTTGCTACAGGATGTGAGCTCAGTGGGTTGGGTTTTTGTTGGGGGGGAGGGGGGGGTTTGAGGGGTGCCCCCTCCCTCACAAGATTGTAAAGGTGGACAAAAAGGGAGTGTGGACACAATAGCAAGATAATAATGATGATGATGATGATGATGATGATGATGATGATGATGATGATGATGATAATAATAATAATAATAATAATAATAATAATAATAATAATAATAATAATCATGATATATGGAATTTATATGGCACTACATCTTGTAAAAACAAATAAAAGTGCTTGCATTCGACCTATACAACACACAAGCAATCAATAACAATTTATAGTTTTAGCAAATACAAAGAACACACAGCACCCCCCCCCCCCCCCCCCCACACACACACACACACACACACACAGCGCGCGTGCGCTGGCGCACGTTAGGCTGAGATGGAAACAGAAGGAGAAAATCTTAGGTTTGAATTAAGTATGTGTTGAGGTTGGATTTAAAAGTGTCATAAGTAGACTTTAGCGGAAGGGAGAGAGAGAGGTCGTTCCAGATCGATGGACCAGTAACAGAGAAAGAGCAGTGGCCAACTGTGGCCAAGATAGGAAGGGGAGGGGGAGAGGAGAGCAAGGAGAAAGGAGAGGAATAGCTGGGATGTTTAATCAATCACACTAACAAATGAACGCATGTAGAACATCTTGCGCACACGTTAAAATTCGTTCCCCTATTTGGAAGAGTAGGCCATTGTGTGCCGATGGGAACGGATGACAAAACTGCACACACACAGTGGCTGGATGCAATAAAGCACATGGGCGATTATTCCATTATCCTCGAAATAATCTATCTATCTATCTATCTATCTATCTATCTATCTATCTATCTATCTATCTATCTATCTATCTATCTATCTATCTATCTATCTATCTATCTATCTATCCCTTAGTCTGGCGACCCTGGGGGCACCCCTGAAGACTTGACAACCAGTTCCCTCCATTCTGCCTTTCTCAGAATTTTGTTGAGTTCTAGGCCTGTCCATTCGCTGATGTTGTCCTCCCATCTCTTCTTTGGTCTGCCTCTTTTTCTTCCTCCTTGTACAGTGCGTTGCAGTATTGTTGTTGGCAAGTCCTTTTCATCTTGTGACATGCCCCTACCTTTTAAGTTTACCTTCTTTATGATTGATAGAAGATTTTCGTAGGGGCCAATGGTTTGCTGGATTCTGTTGTGCACGTCCTCGTTGCTTATGTGGTCTCTGTAGGAGATGCCAAGGAGTCTGGCATGCAGCTGGCACACTGTTTATAAAAGCCGCTTCCCCTAGCCAAGCGCTATTTGGACGGTCTTCTCAGAGGCTGGTCAGCAAAATTTAGAACGCCGCAGCGATGCCAGAAAAGTGTGTAGGGTAGGGATAAATAATGCTTTATATCTAGAGTTGCCCAAGATTCCCTAACTTGGCCTCCAACGGATTTCAAACAAAGACATAAAAAAAGTTGTAAAATCTGTTAAAAAACCTAACACATATCACAAAACAAGGTATAGTCGAATTTACAATACTTCACCATCGGACTATGTCTCTTACTACGGTATATGTAGGCCTACTGGCAGGGGACGGGATAGCTCAGTGGTCAGAGCACTCTCTTTCCCCCATCCAAGGTTAATAGTATAAGTAGTATCCAGCGTGGTTACCAAGTGGATGGGTGACAGCGTACCTTGGCTTCAGTACAGTCCCCCAGTTCACCAAGCTGTCAATGGGTACCTACCCTCTTTAGGGTCATGGAAGGTAAAGCAGCGAGGGAGAGAAGATGGTTGCCGCCCTCAATATGCTGGCC
>CM060325.1:4096144-4098644 GCA_030674155.1 Stramonita haemastoma | reverse complement strand
TTACATCCAGTCCCCATGTGTATGCAGTTTTGTAAATATTGTCATCTGTTCCCACCGGCACACAATGGCATACTCTTACTAATAGCGGAACAGGATTGAACATGTATTGAAACTGCATGAGATGCATGACATCACAGCTATGGCCAGTATAGTCTGTGGGGCAGCATGAAATAAATTGCTTTTTTGTGGGTTTTTTTTGTAAAGGTGGTTTTACCTCTTTTTTGGGGGTGGGGGGGGGGGTGGGAGGTGGGTTGGCTGGTTGCTTTAGTTGCTTTTGTTTTTCAGTTTTTGGTTTTATTCGTGAAAGTGAATTCAGAGATGAGGTGGGAGGGCAGGAGGAGAAGATAGTTATCCAAATAACAATGTGTTGCTCCAGTACAGCAGTTATGTCATCATTTTAAAACAAATAAATCAAGTTCAGTCATAAAAAGCATGCACACACACACACACACACACACACACACACACACACACACACACACACACACACACACATCCATACACACACACACACACACACACACACACACACACACACACACACACACACACACACAGAAAAAAAAAAAGAACACAGGACACAATCAAAGAATTTGTATACAAAAGAAAATCATTTATGGCTTTTTATTTTTTTGTAACATTTGGATATGAGCACATCTTTTGTGTGCAAACAGTGTATAAACACATCCATGATTCATTCACTGAATTATGTTCATGTACACACCCACAAATTATGTTCGTTTCTTTTCTCTCTCTCTCTCTCTCTCTCTCTCCTCTCTCTCTCTCTCTCTCTCTCTCTCTCTCTCTCTCTCTCTCACACACACACACACACACACACACACACACAAGCACGCGCACACATACACAAGCACGCGCACACATACACACACACACTTCAGCATATATGGCTGCAGACATAATCATCTACCCATGTAAACACAATCTTATCTTACATACTCATGAAAAAATTAGCAAAATCAAGCATGAAATGGCAACACAAACACACAACGCAACACGCGCACACACACACACACACACACACACACACACACACACACACACAGATGCTGGCTTGAAGTATATGCTTCTGAGACATAATAACGGGACAGCCCAAGACTTGCCAGTAACGATGTAAGCAGAATGCGCCCAACGCTCGACCCCATCACAGCCTGTACAATGTCAATTCACTGACATCAATGCTCAAGCATATGATATATCCCCCATCTCTCTCTCTCTCTCTCTCTCTCTCTCTCTCTCCTCTCTCTCTCTCTCTCTCTCTGAGTCCTTCGGATGAGACTTTAAACCGAGGCCCCGTGTGCAAACGCACGCAGAACACCTTGCGCACACGTTAAATCCTGTTCCACTTTTCGTAAGAGTAGGCCATCGTGTGCCGGTGGGAACAGATGACATTTACACAAATGCATACACACGGGGACTGGATGAAAAAAAGCACGAGTGCTTATTCCATTATCCTCGATATAAAATAATAATGATAATGATAATGATAATGTCTTTCTTTCTTTCTCTCTCTCTCTTACTATTTTCAATGCACCCTCTCTTCCACCTATACATGATTTCATACAAATCTGCTCACTGATCTTATAAAAAAAACACAAAAAAAACTTTTTTTCCTTTCCACTCTCTCGGGAGTTCAAAATATCCAGCTGAAACTTTACAGGCAATGGGTTTTCTGCGGGTCCAACATAGCGGAGCCCATTCTAGTTCAGATCACATATGGCATGCTGGGTATGTCTCATCCATACCACTGGTCTTAGGCTGCCTGTTCTAAGAAAGATGCCTGAGTTCTGAACATGTAGTAGAATGTGTTAATGGATGCAGTTTACATTTAGAGTAAGTCAGTCAGTCTTCAATTTTAACGTCTTTCCACTTTAAGTGATACCAGACGACCCTAAGATAGGAGACTGGATAGATATGAGAGAGAGAGAGAGAGAGAGAGAGAGAGAGAGAGAGAGAGAGAGAGAGAGAGAGAGAGAGAGAGAGAGATCTTATCTGTGTGTGTGTGTATGCGCTCGCTTGCATGTGCATGTGTGTGTAAAACATAGTAACAGCAAATGAAAAGGTATTCTTAACGTTAACAAATCAAGAACAATACTGAAAATGAAAAAATCCCAAAAGAACTACATAAATGCCCTATAGGACTTAACAACAAACGTTTAGCAACGTCAAACGTTAGATTAACACTGTTCAAAACTTCGTCAATGGAATTCTCAGAAAAGGCAGGGAGATGGCAGGGAAAGTATGTTTACTCTGTGTGTGTGTGTGTGTGTGGTGTGTGAGTGTGTGTGTGTGTGTGTGTGTGTTGCGCGTGCATGCACAAATGCTTATGCATGTGTGTGTGTGCTTCATGCAGATACATACAAGATCTTTTTTGTGGTTCCTACCAACACACATTTTCACATCTTTATACCACCCAATTTTTTTTCTGCATCCACACCATTGCACATTGACTGTCATACCAATGCATGAAAAGAATGAACAT
>CM060325.1:4068644-4093644 GCA_030674155.1 Stramonita haemastoma | reverse complement strand
TGAACTCTTTGCTGGTTCATTACATGCGTTCACTGGCATCTGACCCTAACACACACACACACACAAACACTGAACACCCACATGTTCTCTGTGTTCCTCTGCCCTCTGTGGGGTCACAGGGCCACCTCACAGACACTGGTGGGGCAGTGAGTGAGTCAAGGGTAACCTGAACTGGGGGACGCCAGGAGGGGACCTATCTACGCTTTATAAAGACAAAAAAAGTCTGGTGGTTGGAGTCACATCAGACCCCAGACTTTTTCCATCCCCTTTCTGCTTCACACTTGGAGAAGAAATCAGAAGCGCTAGTCTTTCACCTGTGGCAAGAATCCAATGCCCTAGTTTACGCCATGCATCACAGCGCATCAACGAATCCCTGACATCAAAAATTTATTAATTAAAAAAAAAAAATCATCCTTGTCAAAATTCTGCAGACCAAAAAGAAAAAAAAACACCAACAAAAAGTCCCTCTTTCTAAAAAAAAAAACACCCCCAAAACAAAACTAAAAACCCCAACCCTATACATCAACATTGTGTGTACAATACACATTGCAGCATGTAGATTAACCCGTGACATCAACAATGGGCAAAAGAAAAAAGAAAAATTCATCAAAGCCAAAATTCTGCAGAAAAAAACCCTAATTCTAAAATACAAGACCCCATAACAACAACAAAAAAACCCATGGATACAAAATCATGTTTTTAAAAAAAGAACCATACACAACACACAGTCTCCAAAACCTCGACAGTTGCACCGTAAGGGCAGAGGCAGTTACACCGTAAGGGGCAGAGGCAGTTACACCGTAAGGGGCAGAGGCCGAAATCTCTTGCAGAGAAAGAGCCGTTTGCCTCTATTGCTGCACAGGACCCGACAAGCCACACCCCCCTCACCCCTCCTCCCCTTTGGCAACGCGATGGTCACAGAACAGCGTAGGTAAGTACAAGATCAGGTCAAAGTTCCCATGATGCCGCATACCTCTTTTGTCCATGTCGAAGAGTTATGGCCCATGTCATGGTTCCCATGATGCCAGGTAACTCTTTTGTCCATGTCAAAGAGTTGTGGCCCATGGGATAATTCTTCACCGCACAATGCCATCATCACAAGTATTCAGTATTTGGCTGTGTGTAAAATGCGAATGCTCTCCCTCTCTCTCTCTCCTCAAACACCACATCATTGTGTGTATGTGACTCGCATTTGTGTTCTCTCCACAATGTACGTCAACGTAGTGGAATTAACCAACTTTCAAAACAAAACAAAACCCAAACCAACCACCAGGATCGTCAGTATTCTTTGGCTGTATCATCTTAAACTTACAAATTATCAAAAGTGAAACCCGTCTATTCTTTATTAATTTTTTTTCCCCCCTATCTCCCTTTCTATTAAAAGTTACTTTAGGTAATATGCTTGTATTCCTTCTGTTGAACAGATTGGGATGACATCATTCATGTCATGAATATTTTCAAAGTGTCTTCTACAAATAATGACCATAAGAGGTACTTATTTATTTATTTATCTATCTATTTATGTATCTATTTATCTATTTATTTATTCATTAATTCTTTTATATTGAGGATAATGGAATAAGCACTCATGTGCTTTTTTACATGCAGTCCCCTGGTGTATGCAGTTTTGTAATTTTTTGACAATTGTTCCCACCGGCACACAATGGTCTACTCTTTCAAAAAGTGTCCCTTTGCAAGCACCATATTTTTCTTTTTTTTCTTTTTTTTTTTTGGTGCACATACTTGTGGCTTGTTGTCAGGCTGTGTCTTCTGGGATGATGGTTTGGTTTAAGGGTTGGTTTTTTATTTTCCAACAACTCTTTACATGAAACTGACTGAAACTTTCAAAATACTTGATAAAGCTTTTACCGCTTACAGCACAACTGATTGAACTTGCTCTGTCTCTTCAACTTGTGTGACGGGGACGGCAATGGGTACCCACCACTTTCCCCACGACATAACGACCCCTACACTTCCTGAAGTCAACACTGTGAATCAAAACATCAGGAAAGACAGCACTTTTCTGCAGCATTGGAGCCATTCTCATCAGTCCTCAACTCAATTCACCGGGTTTTTTTGTTTGGGTAATTTTTTTTTTTTTTGGGGGGGGGAGGGAGGGTGACTGACAATACAAAAACTAAGTTATCCCAGCTTATGGGGGGAGAGACTAACTTACAAAGCAAAAACTAATGGTTAGGTTCAGTTTGTTTCGGATAAACCATCAAATGTTGATAATTGTGACTGGTAGGCCTACTTGGTTTCAGGTCCATTCAGTTCTCCAGGACGGAGCCCAAACCAGGACCTCAAGGAGCCACCAGGCAATCTGTTCCGTGGGTGACCCCCAAGACAAAGAGTGAAACTGCCCTACTTAGCAAGTCAATAAAAACAATGTACACCATCCTTTTTTTTCTTTTTGGAACAGATGACTGGATGAACACGGCAAAAAAGTCAACTACATCTACAATAAAAGGGCGGAAGAAAAGTCACAGCACAGAAACCTTTTTTTTTTTTGTCAAGCAGAGACTTTATAAAGGAAAGATGGAAGATGTAACAGTCTATACTGGAAGACCTGTCTCCCCCTCCATATCCCCATAGAGCTCTGTCCATCACAGCATCCTTGTGTGACTGTGCTGTGCTGCAGTGAAGCAGAAAGCCAGACTGTGCACTTGGCTACTGCAGGAATAAAGCCTGCTCCCCTCTTTGATCACAAGCAATTACACACAACAATATATATACAGCAGGAAATACTAGGCATCCCTCAGTCTCGGAAGACTATGGAGTTGCGCTCTAGGCTCTAGAGCGCAAAGCCTGGGTAAGTAAGTATGGAGGGCAAGCTGTTACCCATGCAGCAGACCCCCCCGGCCCCCCCAACATCTCTGGAATGGTCCATTGGAAAGGCAATTGCCGATACGAATGGTTCCAGTACCGTCGCAGGAGCTGCCAGAACATTGCCATATACAGCCAACATGAGGAAATATTGTCCAAGGAACTAACTTCATGGTACTAGTTTCCCTTTTTTTATAATTGAAAATTGAAGGTTTGAAAAAAACAGCTGACAGTGTTGACTGACTTCAGCTTCATCAGGTTTTTACTCTTGGTATCAAAAACCTTTTCTGGTGAAAATAAATTCAGGATTAAAACACACCTTAAAATCTAACCGCTGCTTTGTGTTTAAGACACAACAGCTAACTTACTTTCACTAAGAACAAAACTTTAATCTCACCAATTTATATATTTACAGCTAAAAAAGATATCCTTCACCTAAACTAAAAACTTCCTTTCAAATGGATTGTCAAACAAATAAATTAACACCAGACCATTTCTTAAAAAAATAAAAAATAAAAAGATAAAAAAACGAAAAAGAAAAACCAGACTTTCTTTCTGGAACATCCATCTCAGTTCAGCCACATGGCACCTGACATCACGCAGAGAAATCTGCTGTGACATGAAAAGGGATAAAAAAATTAAAAAAAAAAAAAAAATTCAGATTTAGCCTTTGCTATAGACAGCTCTGCCACACCTGTGCTGTCATAACCCCCATACCTGTGTCAGCTAGTCCAACACTGAAACCTTACACGTCTTCCCCCTTCTAAGATCACACACTTCCCCATCAAGCAAAATTCTCCATCAATGCAATTTATTTACACAAGACTAAAGGGTTAAAACGGATGAATGAAAACATCACATGAACTGCTGTAAGGCCGTCAATAAAATGTACGCTAAAATGAGCAAATCGCCAAAGGACCGGACCCATCATCTTTAAAGACCTTTGAACTAAAAGGCAGGTAACACAAGATGCCCTCAAATCTTCGGTTTGCTGCAACACGCAAAAATAGCTGTGACCTTCACATTAATCAATTAAGTCAGTCAAACTATTCTCCCTCGCTTCCACTATTTACATCAACTTCACCATCCTGTTAATTGAGTCAGTCAAACTATTCTCCTCCCTGTTCACTATTTACACCAACTTCCCTCTCCTATTTAAAACATGTTAAGAGCACTGTATGTTAGGTCTTTTTTCTCTCTCTCTCTCTCTCTTTTTTTTTTTTTTTTTTAGAGGGGGTAGAGGGTGGTGGAAGAAGAGAAGGGAGCTAAACCATGTCACATTCAAATTTGAAAAACCAGCACTCCCTCCCTTACAACACACATATCCAGAGCACGGCCACAAAAAAACAAAACAAAACAAAAAACAACTGCAGCAGCTGTCATTCACAGATAAGTACTGGTTCAGGATTTCCCACGATTTGCTAAATGAAAAAACTGGAAGGTCCCTCCCTCCCTCACTATGCCTGGAGAAAATGGACTCCACGTCTGCCATGCATACCTGTGTATCGCGAGAGGTGGCCCACACGTTTTCACCTGTACATCCAGGCACACACAGCACAGAACTGAAGAACCCCCAGTGTGGCTGTCACGATGATCACACGCAGCAAACACCAACACTGGACTTTTTCTTCCAAACAAGCGCTCAAAGGAATTACCATTTAAAAAAAAAAAAAAAAAAAAAATTGTTATCACAATGCAGCATTAACACAGTGGTTTGTATTTTGAGACACAACAGACTGTAATGACGACACATCTGCAGCTATTGCTAATGACTTTGCATGATGGTGATGCCAATCTGTTTGTCCCCATCCCCTCCCCCCCACCCCCAAACATACAACAACAAAAAATCAAGCACAAAAAAAAGGGGAGGGGAGGGGAGAGGTCCAAATGGTATCACAGCAGTCCTGAATTAATGCTTTCATTCCACCATCCACATAGACCATTATCTTCTGTCTGTAGACCATTATCTTTTGTCTGTAGACCATTATCTTTTGTCTGTAGACCATTATCTTTTGTCTGTAGACCATTATCTTTTGTCTGTAGACCATTATCTTCTGTCTGTAGACCATTATCTTCTGTCTGTAGACCATTATCTTCTGTCTGTAGACCATTATCTTCTGTCTGTAGACCATTATCTTTTGGCTGTAGACCATTATCTTCTGGCTGTAGACCATTATCTTCTGTCTGTAGACCATTATCTTCTGTCTGTGGACCATTATCTTCTGTCTATAGACCATCATCTTCTGTCTATCTTTGTCTGAACACCTGACATTTTGCTTGTGTGTGTGTGTGTGTGTGTGTGTGTGTGTGTGTGTGTGTGTGTGTGTGTGTGTGTGTGTGTGTGTGTGTGTGTGTGTGTATGTGTGCGCGCGCGCGCGCGCGCATGCGTGCGTGCATGCATGTGTGCGTGTGTGTGTGTACAGTGTGTGTGTGTGATAAAATAAATAAATTAAAACATCCAGCTCTTGTTAAAAAAAAATGTACATGTATATATATATTCACAGTTCATTCACACAGTTTACATGGAATGCTGACAAACTGTGGCCAATCAACTCCACAGACGACACGTAGCCAGCTAGCTAGCAAGCAAGCCAGCAAGCCAGCTCCCCTACATCCCACACCCTCAGCACACACCAGCAGCTGGCTGTATCACTTCCCATCTCTCTGCCTGTGGTCAGATCTAAAGCACAAACCCCCCAAGAGTCAGCACCAAGAAATCCTTTGAAGCATTGCAACCACCCCACAGAAGATGGAACACACACACGCGCATGCACACACGCACGCATGCACACACCTACATCTGAATCTGAATCACACACACACACACACACACACACACACACCTACATCTGAATCACCCCCCCACACACACGCACACAAACACACACACACCTATATCCGAATCTGAATCTGAACCCCCCCCCCCACTCCCCACACACACGCTAACCCCCTGACAACACGCAACACTCAGTCACGTCACAATGTGGGTTTTCTGGGTAAATGCACTTGTAGAGAGAAGAGAGTGGGAGTGGAACTGGACTGCCCTGTCTGAAGGAGGATTGCCATTTTTTTTCAGTGTACGCTTCCTTCACACACTATATACACACCCGCGTGTGCTTTGTCTGCACAAACATATAAAAAAAATAAAACGTGTAGAAAACTTTGCAAGGAAGTCTCGTTTTCTCTAAGAGTCCACCACACAACGGACGCTGCACACCTGTGGCCCTCGCTGTCGGCCAGCTGGACTGACCCACACAGCAGGAATCGGGACCATCGCCAGCCGCCCCCACGACTTTTTGAGCAAGTGGACGCAGCCTTGACTCCCGAACCCACCCGCCACTGATTTGACCTCTCACAGCGTGACCTTTCACCCTTGCATAGAGCCATGGAATCACGGAAGAAAGCTCTCCAGTGGTGCAGGAGGAGTCTCTGAGTCAGTCTGTCTGTCTGTCTGTCTGTAAGCTGTCTGTCTGTCAGTCAGTCAGTCTGTAGGCTGTAGCTGTCTCTCGGGCTGTCTACACAGCCCTCCTCAGCGTCAACAGCCAGGCTTCATCATGTAGGAGGTGGGCAGCTCTAAGTGCAGCATCTTCTGGATCACGTTCGTCACCCAGTCTGAAAGCAGTCACGAACGGCACTTAGTAAAAAGTACTATCTCTTCTTTTTAAAAAAACATCTTTTTTTGTTTACTTTTTGTTTTTTTGGTAAGGGGGGGGGGGGGGGGGCGGGATTCACAAAGAAGAAAGCTGACAAATGTAACAACAACAACTCAACTCTAAGTTTTGAGAATTGGATTTCCACAAATAAGGACACAACTTTGTGTGCAGTGATGTCTGTGTCCTGCAAAACGGTATCATCAAATATATAAACCAACACACAAAAAACCCAGAACGGGACAGCCGGTCAAAACATGACACTCACAACTTGATGACCTGGGTTTGATTCCCGTTCAAGGGGATTTTTCCCCTGAAGTTAACATCAGTGTCGACTCCACTCTCCCCAAAAGTCCTTCGGATGCGACTTTAAACCGAGGCCCCATGTGTGACCGCACGCAGAACATCTTGCGCACACGTTAAAAATTCTGTTCCGCTTTTCGTAAGAGTAGGCCATTGTGTGCTGGTGGGAACAGATGACATTTACAAAACTGCATACACACGGGGACTGGATGTAAAAAAGCACATGAGAGCTTATTCCATGATCCTCAAAATAACAGAATGAATAAATAAATAAATAAATAAATAGATAAATACATAAATAAATACATAAATAAATACATACAAAAGTGAAGGCATGTGTTTATGATTGCGTCGGTGTCCCTACTCACCGACGGTGGAGGTAAAGGCCTGAGGTTTGCGTGTCCACTTGATGAAGACCAGGTAGACAGGGATGGCGGAGGCCAGCAGCAACAGACAGCCCCCTAACTGATGAGGCTTCTGATACACCGACACCACGATCAGGGCAAAGGTCAGCAACACCTGCCCGAGTATTACTGGCAGTGGTATCTGAAACACACACCGCCAAAGGAATTCTTCATGACAGCTTCATCATAATGGTGTGTGTGTTATCTGTATGTTTGTGCACTTTTACCGTATGTTGAGAAAAGATACACTCATGCACACACACAAGCATTTTCGCATTTGACATTGGGTTGGTTTGTATTTTTTAATGTGAAGGCAAGATGAAAAAAAAAAGCTGTATAAGGTTAATTCTTTACCGTCAATAAAATTGTTAACTTCAACTCTCTGTCTCTCACACACACACACACACACACATACACAATCTACCCTTCCCCCCCCCCACCTGCACACATATCCACCACCCCCCCACACACACACACTCACACACACACACCCATCCCCACAACCCACACAAATCTAACTTCACTCTTACACAAGAAACACGACAAGCAAACAAGCAATAAGAAGCACAACCCAAAACAACCGCCCCACCCCGCCCCACCCATTCACCCACCTACCCACCCACCCCAGTACCCAGGTACCCCAGACACCCCTGTACGCACCCTGTATGGCCTATGTGTGAGGGGCTGTGTGCAGCGGAGGTAGAGCAGGGCTGACAGCAGCACCAGCAGCATGATGGACACGTACAGGCTGATGTAGTTGATCAGCGACGACACCGTCCCCGACAGCAACATGTACAAGGCCCCAAAAAACTGTACAACACACACACAGGTATGCAGGCATGAATACACACAAGCAAGCACATGTGCACACACACACATGCACACACACGCACACTTCTTTAGATAGATGGCTTGATGAAATAAAAGCAAATCGATGCTTATTCAATGTACCATCTGGAAATAAAAATTTGATTTGATTTGATTTGACACACACCAAACACACACGCACGCACATGCACGCATGCGCACAAACGCGTGCACACACACACACAGACACAGTGTTAAAAGCATATATTCCTCCAAGTCAAAATGCAGCTATCTATATGGGAGGGGGGTGGGGTGGGGGCAATGGTCGCATACGCATAAATCCTAAAGACACACAGCTAATTATGTTGTTGTTGTGATTAGATTAAGGTCCCAGCGGAGACTTCCCATTTAGGGACTATCACACACAGCTAACACTATCTTCCCTTCTGCTGACTACACAAGCTGCAAGCAGTCAAGGTTCATGATTTGCTTCATTGCATCACAGAATCCTGATTTCAGATTTGCTTCATTGCATCACAGAATCCTGATTTCAGATTTGCTTCATTGCATCACAGAATCCTGATTTCAGATTTGCTTCATTGCATCACAGAATCCTGATTTCAGATTTGCTTCATTGCATCACAGAATCCAGATTTCAGATTTGCTTCATTGCATCACAGAATCCAGATTTCACATTTGCTTCATTGCATCACAGAATCCAGATTTCACATTTGCTTCATTGCATCACAGAATCCAGATTTCAGATTTGCTTCATTGCATCACAGAATCCAGATTTCAGATTTGCTTCATTGCATCACAGAATCCAGATTTCAAATTTGCTTTATTGCATCACAGAATCCAGATTTCAGATTTGCTTCATTGCATAACAGAATCCAGATTTCAGATTTGCTTCATTGCATCACAGAATCCAGATTTCACATTTGCATCATTGCATAACAGAATCCACATTTCAGATTTGCTTCATTGCATAACAGAATCCAGATTTCAGATTTCTTCATTGCATAACAGAATCCAGATTTCACATTTGCATCATTGCATAACAGAATCCAGATTTCAGATTTGCTTCATTGCATAACAGAATCCAGATTTCAGATTTGCTTCATTGCATAACAGAATCCAGATTTCAGAATTGCTTTATTGCATAACAGAATCCAGATTTACAGTTTGCTTCACTGCATACCTGAATCAAGATTTATGATATGATTAACTGCATATCACTTCACAATAACAGAACCAAGATTTCCCATCCTTGCCCAATGGCTCACCAGGCACTGACTCGTCTGACTTACCATGGTGAAGGTTGCTGGCCAGGGGTTAAGAAGCGGTGATGCAACATGGCGAACAGTCGGGGCATGTGGCCCTGACAGGCTGCAGCGTACAGTATCCTGCACATAAATCGCACACCCTCACCATTACTTTACAGGTTTTAAAAATTATTTTTCAATAGTTTGCTACTATTGCCATTTGACTGAGGCTGAACTAGCAAGAAGAATCTGAGAACCCCCATCCACCCCTACACACCACATCATCTTTCCCATCCACCCCTACACACCACATCATCTTACCCATCCACCCCTACACACCACATCATCTTACCCACCCACCCCTACACACCACATCATCTTACCCACCCACCCCTAACACACCCATCATCATCTTACCCATCCCACACCTTAACATACCACATCATCTTACCCACCACCCCTACACACCCACCTACCCATCCACCCCACACACCACATCATCCTACCCATCCACACCCCTACACACCACATCATCTTACCCATCCACCCCTACACACCACATCATCCTTACCCATCCACCCCTACACACCACATCATCCTTACCCATCCACCCCTACACACCACATCATCTTACCACCACCTACACACCACATCATCTTACCATCCACCCTACTACCACATCATCTTACCCACCCCACCCCTACACACCACATCATCTTACCCATCCACCCCTACACACCACACCACCCCTACCCACCTCTACACACCACATCATCTTACCCATCCACCCCTACACACCACATCATCTTACCCACCCACCCCTACACACACCACACCACCCCTACCCACCCCTACACACCACATCATCTTACACCATCCACCCCTACACACACCACACCCACCCCTACCCACCACCCTACACACCACATCATCCTTTCCCACCCCCACACACACAGAGGGAAGGAAGTCTGACTCACTCACCTAGGCTGCCCCATGACGACAATGTTGATGGATCCTATACAGCACAGCGTCACCATGAAGGCCAGGATGTAGGGCAGGGAGGGGTTGATCTTCTTCCCAAACGCCTGCACACACATCCACATCACAACACATTGCATCACATCATTTACAGCACTTCATATTGCATCTCATCACATCACACCACATCGCATCATGTCACACCACATCACACCACATCGCATCATGTCACATCACGTCGCATCTCATCGCATCACACATCACATCACATATCACACACAGATCCACACACTCCCTTAGTTACAGCCCAGACACATCCCTCCCCCCATGCCCTGGGTAAACCACCACCCCAACTTTGGGGGTATCAAAGGAGCTCATGTGATGTCTAGCAGCCCATTTTTCAGCCACGCTGGCGAGGTACAAAAAGAGCATTATTTTAGTGAAGGAGGCTGTACATCAACACAGCCTTAGTAGATGAAAATCCACCCTGACATACACACACGCAACACTACAGCAGTCAAGAGATTAAGGGCCCAAACACTCCCTCCCTCAGGAGCCTGTTACCTCACCCCCACTGTAAGCCTCCCTGCCTGAGCAGGCTCAGCACACTACTGTGACACCCTGCAGTCACCCACACACACACCCCTTAAATCCCAGAGCTTGGATGTTGTCAACTGATGGTTAGTCCTACAGGGGCTCAACACCGACAGCTCCAGGTGGACTGCCGGCTTTAGGGGCATCACTGAACAAGCGTGGAGTGTGGCCCCGCCCTGTGTCATGACTTACACAGGAGGTGAATGATAGGACCACCAGCAATGAGCAATGTCAGTAACCCCCCAACCTGCTACTGCTGTTTCGTTCTTTGTGGCTTTATACTTTATGTTTTAGACAACTAACTACAGACGCTCAGTAATTAATTAACTAACCTGCTACAACTTCCTTCTTTGTGGCTTTATACTTTATGCTTCACACTCACAACTAACTACAAATGTGTGTGTGTGTGTGTGTGTGTGTGTGTGTGTGTGTGTGTGTGTGTGTGTGTGTGTGTGTGTGTGTGTGTGTGTGTGTATGAGTGCGTGCATGCATGCATGCGTGCGTGTGTGCATGCGTGCCTGCATGTGTTGTTTGTCCGTCGTGTTCGACGATGACCTCCAAAACAGCAGAGGTGACAGCTGCTGTTTCAGAAACTGGGCAGATATTTGATTATAGTGGAGATGCCTTGCCCACAGCACACTCCCACTCTCTCGGCCAAGAGGGAATACCGACAGTCAGCATTGGAGATGTTCTCCAAAGGCCAACCAGCCCCCTGGGCTGCTGCACATAAGGACTGTGCAAGTCAAGCCTCCTAGTCAGGGAGTCATAGTCGATCCCTAAAGACTTAGCTGTAAAGTGGAGTTCCATGAGTGGGAAAGAAAGCCATTGGTCATACAGCCTCTAACTTTGTTGTTGCCCCCAGCAACAAGAACTGTGATAAAGCCACTGATCATACAGCCTCTCACTTTGCTGTTGATCCCAGCATCAATGTTTAACCAAGAACTGTGAAAAAGCCCAAGCGCTGAAGGCATACTAACTACAGACCCTCAGTAACCACCCAACCTACTACTACTACTAACTACTACTACTTCCTTCTTAGTGGATTTATACTTCATGCTTCACACTCACAACTAGACCTTTCAATTTGTTCAACTGCCATGGAAAAAAGTGAAAACCTTCAAGAAAGTGCATGGCTATCGAGCAACTGAGGTGGCACTTGAAAACACACCCCCCCCCCAAACAAAAAAAAACAACAAAAGAAAGCAAAATGGGATTTAAAGTTCTATGAAATTTCTACAGGCTCAAACCATCATTTCCAAAATGTAGCCCAAATTAAGTTCTTGGGTAGCTTTTGTAGGGGGGGAGGGGGGGGGGTTTTCGTTTTTTGGTGGTGGTGGTGGGGGGGCGTGGTTTTTTTGGGGGAAGCATGATGCAATTGCATATGCAACCAGTTTGATTTCACTTAGTGAGAAAAACTGACAGATCATAGTGTATTCTATGTTCTCAGGGATATCATGACTGGCCAATTTTTCAACACCCAAAGCTACCCCTTCCCCTCTTTCCTGTTTACAGATTGCATACAGCCTTTAAGTCTAATCATAGCCATCACATCATAGTCTATATCTGGTCATATCACATTCACACATTTCATACACACTCAACCACATATCACATCACCACACACACACACACAACACACACCACACACACACACACACACACACACCACACACACACACCACACCAAACCACACACACACACACACACCACACACTGTCTGTCTGTCTGTCTGTCTGTCTGCTGACTGACTGACTGACGATGACACTGTCTGTCTGCTGTGTCTGTCTGTCTGTCTGATGATGAGTGACACTGTGTGTGTGTGTGGTGGTGTTGTGTGTGTGTCGTGTTTTGTGTGGTGTCACACACACACACACACACCACACACACACACACACACACACACACACACACACACACACACACACACACACACAACACACACACACACACCACCACCACCAACACAAGAGCAATGAGCACACCACCCATCCACTTCAGTACCACACAAGACATCAGCAACACTACACTCCTATCTGAAGCGAACATCACACAATCCCTAAATGACAAGTCCATTACTTTTTTTTTTCAAATTTTTTTTCTATTTTTTATTTTCTGTATTGCTGACATCAACCAGACACAGAGGTATGTTTATACTCTGATAAAAAAAACGATGACAAAATCTGATAATGAGTCAACTCAACAACAAAAAGAATTTCTGAAAAACCCCACACACTGCCAAGATATGTAGACAGCAAGCACACTTTGTAAACTCTGTTCAGGGGGTCATGTGAGGTTTTAGTTTTCTACCTACAACACTGATAGAGGTGTGTTAGGAGTCACTGTGTGTGTGTGTGTGTGTGTGTGTGTGTGTTGTGTGTAGTGGTGTGTGTGTGTGTGTGTGTGTGTGTGGTGTGTGTGTGTGTGTGTGTGTGTGTGTTGTGTGGTGGGTGCGTGTGTGTCTGTGTGCGTGTGTGCGTGCATGCATGTGTTTGGTTTTTTTTTAAATTCATTCTTTTATTTTAAGGATAATGAAATAAGTACTCATGTGCTTTTTTACATCCAGTCCCTGTGTGATGTCTATCCATCTATCCCTTAGTCTGGCAACCCTGGGGCAACCCCTGAAGACTTGACAACCAGTTCCCTCCATTCCTCTCCCTGTTCTAAATTTTGTCATTCATTCCCACCAGCACACAATGGCCTACTCTTCCAAAAAGCAGAATGGGACCTTGGGAAGGAGGGGGACAAGGAAGGAGATAGAGAATCAAGAAAAGAGAGACAGAATAAGAAAAAGAAAAGAAAAAGGTGAAAGATCCACTTCACACCCACAGAATTACAAAAATGAATGGGCAGGGAGGAAAGGTGGGATGGAAGGAGAGAGAGGGGGGAGAGGGGAGACAGAGGAGGTGGAGGGGGGGGGGGTAAGAGAGAGAGATTTGATTTGATTATTTATTCTTTTATATCGAGGAAAATGGAATAAGCACTCTTGTGCTTTTTTACATCCAGTCCCCGTGTGTATGCAGTTTTGTAAATGTCATCTGTTCCCACCGGCACATGATGGCCTACTCTTACGAAAAGCGGAACAGGTTTTCACGAAAAGAGAGAGAGAGAGAGAGAGAGAGAGAGAGAGAGAGAGAGAGAGAGAGAGAGAGAGAGAGAGAGAGAGAGAGACAGACAGACAGACAGACAGACAGACAGACAGACGACAGACGAGACAGGGAGAGAGACAGGGAGAGAGAGAGAGAGAGAGAGAGAGAGAGAGAGAGAGAGAGAGAGAGAGAGAGAGAGAGAGAGAGAGAGAGAGAGAGAGAGAGAGAAGAGAGAGAGAGATTCTTTTATTTATTCTTTTTATATCGAGGATAACAGAATAAGCAATCATGTGCTTTTTTTCATCCGGTCCCCGTGTGTATGCAGTTTTGTAAATATTGTCATATGTTCCCACCGGCACACGATGGCCTACTCTTACAAAAAGCGGAACAGGATTTAACGTGTGCGCAAGATGTTCTGCGTGCGTTCGCACACGGGGCCTCGGTTTAAAGTCTCATCCGAAGGACTTTTGGGGAGAGTGGAGTCAGCACTGATGTTAACTCCAGGAGAAAAATCTCCTCGAACGGACTCGAACCCGGGTTGTCAAATTGCCAGCGCAGTGTTCTGACCACTAGGCTTCCGTCCCCCCCCCCCCCCCCCCACACACACACACAGAGTGAATCCTAACACACCTCTATCAGTTGTTGTAGGTACGAAAACTAAAACCTCACATGACCCAACTGAACAGAGTTTACAAAGTGTGCTTGAGAGAGAGTGAGAGAGAGAGAGAGAGAGAGAGAGAGAGAGAGAGAGAGAGAGAGAGAGAGAGAGAGAGAGACAAACAGACAGACAGACAGACAGACAGACAGACAGACACACACACAGAGAGAGAGAGGAGAGAGAGAGAGAGAGAGAGAGAAGAGAGAGAGAGAGAGAGAAGAGAGAAGAGAGAAGAGAAGAGAGAGAGAGAGAGAGAGTCTGCACAAGCATGTGCAATTGATACATACAGGCAGACATAATTACACATGTTCATGTCCTTCTGTCTTTATGCCTATGCAAGGGTGTCTGAGCATGTGTATGCAAGCATCTATATACGTGACATATCATACACACAAGTGATTGCAACCATGAACACATGTATACATCCATATTCGCGTATCCCCATTCACTATTGCAACCACGAACGCGTGTATACATCCATATTCTTTTATCCATATTCATCTCTCTCCATTCACTTCCAACGACAAAAAACGCCAATGCCTCTCAGAGAACAACATGCATATTCATGAGCACTCATGTTAACATGCATATTCATGAGCACTCACATTTGCCTCCATAAATATCCTGCCCCCCTTTTTTCAGCTTGTTTCTATATCTCTGCTACAATTATTTCCATATATGCTAACCAAGTCAAAACTGAACTGATGTTTTCTCTCTCTCTCTCCCCTGTCTCAGTGTCTCTCTCTCTCTCTGTTCTCTCTCTCTGTGTCTCTCTCTGTCTGTCTCTCTCCTGTGTCTCTCTCTGTCTGTCCTGTCTGTCTGTCTCTCCTCTCCCTCTCTCCCACCCTCTTCCTCCCTCCCGCCCTCTCCTCCCTCCCACCCTCTCTCTGCATTCCCTGATTGTGTGGGATGTGTAGTGCCTGGTCTTCTCCTGCACCTGTTATAACTTTGCAGGAGGTCTACATGACACATTCTGACTTAGAGCCACTCAGTTTTTTTTTTGTTGTTTTTTGTTTTTTAAACAGGAAGCACGCTGGGTATATTCATGTTTCTGAACCCAACAAAAGCCCACAACAAAAATGAATGGATTTTTATTAATATTAAGGCGTATAATTGATCTTCTGCAAATGTATACCCCACAAGCATCAGGTACTGCAGTCTGCACTTACCTGACTAGAGATGGTAAAATCCATACCTGACGTCGCCACTGCCGAGATTCAAACCCACACTTCATGAACTCACAAGATGGGGGTGGGGGAGCTAGGGGGAGTGGGGGGAGTGGGGGAGAGTTGGGAGGAGTTGGGGACCTGGGGGGATGGTGGGGGAGTTGGAGGGAGTTGGGGGGTGGAGTGGTCAAACAGTCTTAACCTTAAGTATATCATTTTTGCTACTTAAAGCGCGGCTTTTGAGGTGAATGTCTTACCATAGCCACAGCATCGCTCTGCATGGCCCCTTCAGGGGAGAGCACCATGTAGTAGGCCACGTTGGTCAGCACAAACAGGCTGATGGCCACCAGGAAACTGGTCACCAGAGCACGGGGCACGTCCCTGTAAAACCACAGCAGTCAGTCAGGGTGGGAGGGGAGGATGTATGGATGATGAGGATGATGATGGATGGATGATGGGTGATGCATGGATGATGGATGGATGTTGGTTATAGTATGGTTGTATGGTTGTATGGTTGTAGTTGTGTTTGTGTGTGTATGCATGTATGTATGTATGATGTATGGCTGTATGGCTGTATGGCTAGCTGTATGTATGTATGTATGTATGTTGTATGTTGTATGTATGCAGCATGCATGCATGTATGTTTGTATGTATGCTATCACATGTATGGTGACATTGTGATAGGTAGGGGTGGATGAAAACACCACTAGTAATAAATGTTGCAACAGTGAGAGGGGAAAATGGGCATTTGTTTAGTCTTTTTTTTTAAATTTTTTATTTTTATTTTGAGGATAACTGAATAAGCACTCATGTGCTTTTCTTAACATCCAGTCTCGTGTGTATGTATTTTGTCAATTATGTCATCTGTTCCCACCATATCAATAGCCTACTCTTCTAAAAGCAGAACGGGTTTTAACATGTGTGCAAGAGTGTTCGGGCCTCGTTAATAGTCTCATCCGCAGAACTTTTGGGGTAGTGGAGTCAGCACTGATGTTAACTCCAGAAAAAATCCTCTTGAACGAGATTGGAACCTGGGTCAGCAGATCACAAGCAAATCATCTAACCACCAGGCTATCCCATCCCCTTAGTCGAGTAAGGGGGAGACAATACAACAAAACTGGAGTGATGGACAGCCTGAGAGACAGGGCTGCAAAACGAAGCGTTGAGAAGCAGAAGCACTTAAGTCACGTCTTTCAATCAATAACGTGTTCTATTTACGGAAAGAAAAATGTAATTGGATCAGTCACGATGACGTCTGCTGTACTTTATACGGGAATGTAACTACTTTTATACTGGGAAGATAAGTAACGTATCATCAATATGATAGTGATACGTCTCTTACAAAACTTTCCACTTCAATCAAAATCAATAACGCTATCTACAGCCCTGTGGATCATAAAGGCCAAAGAGAGCTATTACACGAAAAATTAAAGCTAAGACTTCTTTAAAATATAAAATTTCTGGAATAACAGAACATGCTCTCATGTGCTTTTTTAAATGAAGTCCCCGTGTGCATGCACTTTTGCAAACTTTGTCATCTCTTTCCACTCCATGGTTCAGGTTTTTTTTTTTTTTTTCATTCTTTTTATATCATGGATAATGGAATAGTACTCATAAGCTTTTTTACGTTCAGTCCCTGTATGCACACAGTTTTGGAAAACTTTGTCATCTGTTTCCACTCCATGGTTCGGGTTTTTTTCATTCTTTTATTTCAAAGATAATGGAATAAGCACTCATGTGCTTTTTACATTCAGTCCCCGTGTGCAGGCAGTTTTATAAACTTTTGTCATGTGTTTTCCACTCCAGGATTAAAATCATGGAGCTAGCCACAAGTTCAAAGATCCAGACTGTAAAACCAGTCCCTTGCCCCTCACATAGATCATGTCTCTCTCTCTCTCTCCTCTTCTCTGCCTTCCCTCACAGGGTGCAAAATGTACTGTAGTGTCTGGTCTTGTTCCCTGTGTCTGTAACTAACTCACTCTGCAGGAGGTCTGCCCACCTGCTGGCCTCAGCTGACACATTCCCACTTCAGAGCAGCCTTTTCTTTTTCTTCTTCTCTCTTTCTTTCTTTTTTTTTTTTTTTTTTTTGGG
Source organism: Stramonita haemastoma (assembly GCA_030674155.1). Classification (NCBI taxonomy): domain Eukaryota; kingdom Metazoa; phylum Mollusca; class Gastropoda; order Neogastropoda; family Muricidae; genus Stramonita; species Stramonita haemastoma. The sequence goes on along the minus strand of CM060325.1, from coordinate 4,075,815 downwards.
GGGGGGGATTCCTGATGTGTGCAGCAGGATACAAGCTGGGTGTCTTCACCCCAATCCTGATCTTTAACATACATATTTGTTGATCTTCTGTATGTGTATGTGCATGAAGGGTATAAAATTAAGGCACTGGCAGGTCTGCCTTTAAGTTGACTTGGAAGATAAGTAAAACTCTCCCAACGTGTTCATTCACCTAGCGTTGCTACCAGGATTCAAACCCATGACTTCACAGACCCATGGGAGTGAAGTCAGATGGTCTTAACCACTCGGCCATAGCGTCTGTCATCATGATATCTATCACTGCTGCAGCCACTCACTTCTGACTAAGCCACCACACTGCACTGTGAAAGAACCTGATGATTACCACCACAACATTTTGCTCACAGCAAGCAAATCCAACCTAGGCCTAACTCAGTCAAGGGTCCAGGGCCCAGTGCTAAAATCAGCCCTTCCTTTACCAAGTGTGGTCAGTTCTGCTATAATTAGCACCGCTGGGCTAGGATAGATAGCAGCTGAGAGGAGCTGAAAGTTGGGGAAACTGACAGTTGTGTGCTGGAAATTGTTCCAATATTCATGGAGTGTGTCTAGGCAGTTGTACCATAGGGGACCACCAAACTCACCCAAAAAATCATGTTTCTTTCACTGCTATGAACCCTAGCAATTTCAAGCACCAATAATTAAAAGACAGCGGTTTGTAAACACCAAAGCTGCGACTACTCTTTCATAAGAAAAACTAAAATCCTGTTATAAATTAATGACGCAAGATGGAACAAGACAACGACATAAGGAGAGAGATGGCTTCCATATCCTCCTCACAGCATGGCTAGCAGAAATGCATTCTATATGTCTCAATGCAATCCCCATTATACATATATAACATCAATATAAAATCAAGTCAGTGGCTAAGTACATTACTCAGACACTGAAGAGTTGATGTCACTTCAAGCATGGCAGAAGAATCTTCAATAGGTTTACAATACCTGATAACAAAAAAATAATATAAAAAAATAAATAATTATAAAAAAAAACTCCTGACATGGATTTTCATTGTAAACAGGATATGAACTGCTATCTACCCTCTCCCTCCCCCCACCCCCTCAACTGAACACCACCACCTTCCCCTATGTTTATGCAGTGGATTGGCTGCTCGCCAGTTGCAGATTAATTAATGTGAGTGCCCACACCTCTCCCCCCCCCCCCCCCCCACACCTCACTCCCTTCCCTGTGGCTGCACAGTTCTCATTTTCTTCATCATCTTTCCAGCCATCGAGGCTGCACTACACTGGACTACTGTGACGGCCAGGGTTTGAGGTGGAAGAAGGAGGACTGTAGATTCATGGGCCCAGTCTGCATACCTGTTCCCTAACTCCCTGCAGTTTTCAATGAAATGATGGACTTTTTTCCTCTCCTGAAGCTACCAGCATCAGTACTGACCTAACAGGGGGCGGATAGCCTAGTGGTCAGAACACTGCACTGGCAATTTGACGACCCGGGTTCGATTCCGGTCGAGGCGATTTTTCTCCTGGAGTTGACATCAGTGCTGACTCCACTCCCCCCCAAAGTCCTTCGGATGAGACTTTAAACCGAGGCCCAGTGTGCGAATGCACGCAGAACATCTTGCGCACACGTTAAATCCCGTTCCACTTTTCGTAAGAGTAGGCCATCGTGTGTCGGTGGGAACAGATGACATTTACAAAACTGCATACACACGGGGACTGGATGTAAAAAAAAAAGCACAAGAGTGCTTGTCACATTATCCTCGATATAAAAGAATAAAATAAAATAAATAAAGATAAAATAATTGCCCTACAGGAATGATTATAGTGTTTTTGACTCGACTTGACTTGACTTGACTTGACCACTACCCCCTCAGGGCTGACTCCAGCCTCACAGACAGAGGCAGGACAAGACTCTCTGCCCGGCATTGGGATGCTCAAGTTAGGCAGTTACCTCCTGTGGTAGCTATAGCAGTGAGGCCACAGAGAACAAAGCCTCATTCAGAAATGAGGGATGAATGTTTCCCCCACCCCCACCCCCAATCAAGATGAACACAGAAAGACACAGCAGACACAGACAGACACAGACAGACAGATACAGACAGACAGATACAGACAGAACAGAAGACAGACAGACCACAGACAGACAGACAGACACACAAACAAAACATACAGAACACTGACAGACACACAGACTGAGACAGACAGGCAGACAAAGACAGACAGACACAGAAAACACACATCCATCTACACAACAACAACACAGACAGACAACAGACACACACAGACACACACAGACACACACACACACACACACACACACACACACAACACACACAACACACAACACACACACCACAATTCAAGATTTAATTCCTTTCACCCCTTTTGGGGCATGGAGGTTAACAAACAAGTTCAACAGGAGAACACACACCACACACACACACACACACACACACACACACACACACACACACACACACACACACACACACACACACACACACAACACACCTAACACTTACTTGACAGGATTGTGAACTTCTTCAATCAGGACTGTTATGATTTGCCTGCACAAAAGATGACACAGTCACTGTCAGAATACAATACTTTCAAAATATCCTCTATACATGCAAGCATGATTAAGTGTGTGTATGTGCATTCTTTTCTTTTCTATTTTTTAAAAATTCTATCATTTCAAGGATAATGGCAAAACCATTCATGGTTTCTTTTTTTTTTTTTTTTTTTTTTACATCCAGTGTGTATGCAGTTTTGTTATTTTGTCATCCATTCCCATGAGTGTGCATGAGTGTATGCACATGCACACAGCTGGCATACATTCATGCATTCATGAGTGCATGTGTGTGTGTTAAGATTGCATTGGAATGCATTCCGCTGCATGCATGACACAAAACTATGGTACTTTAAAAAAATAAATTATTTATTCTTTTATACTGAGGATAATGGAATAAGCACTATTGTGCTTTTTTACATCCAGTCCCCAGTGTGTATGCAGTTTGTCAATTTTGTCATCTGTTCCTGAAGGCACACAATGGCCTACTCAGCGCACATGCATGTGCGCACACACATGCACCACCCACCACCACCATCACCACACATACACAACACCCACCTACCCATCCACCCACCCACCCCCAAACTAGCACATTCACTCAGCCACCACCACTATCTGGATCACTACACAACACAACAGCACCACCACCACCACCACCACCTCTCTCTCTCTCTCTCTCTCTCTCTCTGCTCTGTCTCTCTCTCTCTGTGTCTCTCTCTCTCTCTCTCTTCTCTCTCTCTCTCTCTCTCTCTCTCTCTCTCTTCTCTCTCTCTCTCTCTGCTCTCTCTCTCTCTCTGTCTCTCTCTCTCTCTGTCTCTCTCTCTCTGTCTCTCTCTCTCTGTCCGTCTCTCTCTCTCTCTTCCTCTCTCCTCTCATCTGTCCGTCTCGTCTCTCTCTCTCTCTGTCTCTCTCTCTGTCATCATCTCTCTCTCTGATTCTCTCTCTCATCTTGTCTCTCTCTCTCTCCTGTCTCTTCTCTCTTCTGTCTCTCTCTCTCTGTCTTCTCTCTCTCTCTCTGTCTCTCTCTCTCTGTCTCTGTCTCTGTCTGCTCTCTCTGTCTCTCTCTGTCTCTCTCTGTCTCTCCTGTCTCTCTCTGTCTCTCTCTGTCTCTGCTCTCTCTCTCTTCTCATCACATCTCTTCTCTAATCTGTCTCTCTCTCTTTCTTTTCTCTCTCTCTCTCTCCTGCTCTCTAACTCTCTCTCTCTCCTCATCTCTTCTTCTACTCTCTCCTCTCTCTAACAACATTGCAGTCATAAAAGTAAACACCACCAGGCAGCAGCAACACCAATCATCAAGCAACCTTTGAAAATCAATACATTTTCTTGACATACAGTGGGGGGGGAGGTGGGGGGAATTATAGCTTCTAAAGACAATCTTGGAGCAGAATCAAAATGGCTTCATTCCGTCTGCTTGTGTATATCAAGTAGGTGTTTACGTTTGTTTGCTTTTTCATATGAAAATGACGCATTATGATATGTCAGGGTATACGATCTGCTGATTTTGAATACAGATTGTTAGGGAGAATAAAAGAAAACATGGCAGATACAGAGCAACAACATGTTTCCCGAAGATAATGCTACTTCAATACATCCAGTGTTTCTGACACGTGGTCTTATACAACATCCTGGTTTAAAAATGGGCTGTTACATACAACATTGTGGTTTAAAAATGGGCTGTTAATACAAATCCTGATTTAAAAATGGGCTGTTACATACAACATCCTGGTATAAATAATGTGCTGTTACATACAACATCCTGGTATAAATAATGTGCTGTTACATACAGACTGAAGTGGGGTGGGAAGTGGGAGGACTTCAATACCAACCCTCATGGTAGCAAAACACATCACAACGATGTGATAACAATAATAATGTGACATAGGGGTTCCCAGTCTTTTAAAGATTTCTCAATTACTCTCTAAACCACCAGTGCCTCAGATCCTAGGTCAAAAGCTTGGAAAAGTTGAGGTGTGAACTGTGATTCGGGCTGTCAGTTCCCATTAAGACCATGGCAACTACACAAGAGGCAATTATGCACTTCCCATAAACGCATTCATATACATGAGCACACACACACGCATGCACAAACACATACACACCCACGCATCCCCCCCCCCCACACACACACACAAAAGCACACATGCACGCACACACACACGTACGCACGCACACATGTATGAATGGACAGATGCACACACATGTCATACGGGGGGAAAAATACACATTCAGACAGAAACTTCTTGTAGGGTTGGGTTGGGGGGTTTTAAGAGCGGGTGGGGCACTATTCCTGTGGCAACCCCCTCTTCCCAGTAGAGGGACAGCAGCCTGAATTTCACACACAGAAATCTGCCAGGACTGAAAATGGTTTATGATACGACAGAAGTAATATAACTAGTATGGTATAATATAACACACACACGCACGCACGCACGCACGCACACATACACACACACATGCACACACACACACGCCTGCATGCACGAACACACACACCTATGCACGCACGCACGCACAAATGCACGCACAAATGCACACACTTGTAAAAATTTTCTTTGGAGGATGCAGGAAAAACACACAAAAACATCATACATCACACAAACACCATGATGCTGCCATCCGGCACAAAGGTTATGCATTTACATATGACTCATCGTTTCTACCCATCTCCTTGGGCTCACAGACAGTAGTAGAAAAAAGTAGCTCAGTAGGCCTACAGTAGTACCTCAAATGTGGCTACATCCCCCTTCCCCCTTTTTTGCCCTTTGTAACTATGTGGTTTTATCATCCATTACATTCCCGAAGCTGGAATGCCGCTACCTTAAGAGTGAGTAAATGATCAAATACACAAAATCTCACCAATGGTGAACCTTGGGGCTCTAGCCAAGGAATGAAAAAAGAAAGAAAGCACTGCCAATTACATTCACAATGCCTACTGCATTGAAAAAAGTTAACTCTTTACACTCAATATATGTCCTTAGAACAAAAACAGGCAAGTAAAAAAAAAAAAAAAAAAAAGGGCGTTTTTTATTCCTTGGCTAGAGCTCTCTGAGACTCCCCAATAGTGAGACTTTTGCTTATGCCACCTGTTTTTTCCCCCTACCATGAAGGTAGCCACATTCAGACTTCAGGGATACAGTTGGGAATTGAACCTTCTAGTTTTGACAGGACAGTCAGGAGGTACCATCCAGCTCTTTCCAATTTTCAACTGTCGTGGGTTCTTTCCACATGCATCAGTCCAACCGGTTCAACTGGTTTAAAATCTCCTCTGAAAGACTTTTTGACATTTAGTTCGATTTTTGCCATCAAATTTAAAAGAAAGGACAAGGTTGGGAATCGAACCCCCAAACCTTTAAGAAGTAAAACTGAGGAGAAAGGGGAAAAACTTTCTCAGACAACCAGGTTATAGTGAATGTCTCCCTCTGTCAACAGATCACTGAACAAGGTCAGTGGTCTCCTGACCTTTCTCAAGACACCACCTTTGTCACAAGTGAAGAGGATCAAAACCTCTGACTCTATAGGCCTACAGACAAAAGCCAGTAATTCACCCGTTTAGGTGACTGACGGGTTTGTATTGTGTGATGACAAGGTTTCTTTTTTTTCAAAACTAACACTGGGTCAAGTACTTTGAGTTCTTGTTCAGCTCAAATGGGTACCCACCCCTTTAATATTATATAAAACTGACATTCTGACTTTATAAAAGAAAATTATTATTAACAACATCTTTTTTTCACTGCTCTGTCTCTTTCTCTCTCTCAGATGTGCGCGCGCACCCACGTGCACACACACACACACACACACACACACACTCACACACACACACACACACACACACACACACACACCTCTATCCCTCTCCCTCCCTTCCCCCCTCCCTCCCCCTCCCTCTCTCTATCCTTCCCTCCCTTTCCCCCCTCTCTCCCTCCCCCTCTCTCCTCCCCCCCCCTCTCTCTCTCTCTCTCCCCTCCCTCCTTCCCCTCCCTCTATCTTTAATCAACTTCCAGATCTTGACTGCTACCCTGTTCAAAACCCCGTGTTGCCGAAACTAATCGTTATTGACACAGTCTTCAAAAACAGCATGGCCACACTTCAAACGCCATTCACCACCATCCTTCATACTCTTGCTCTTCACTTCCAAAGCCTCTTTTTTTTCAGAGGCTTTACTGCTGTGCAAAGTCACCCCCCCTCCCCCACCCCCCACCCCTGACTGCTCTGCTCCTGCCAGGTGAATGAACAGGGTCAGATTTACTGACTGCCTGGCACAAAGGTCCTCAGAAAAGAGCGCCATTTTCAGGCTTTCGCTCTGCCCCCTTCTCTTCTCACGGCACATTACGCGGTCTCTCTTTCATGATCACTCATCCCTTGCAACCACTTGCCAGGAGGTAATAATAAAAATTAAAAAAATTCAAGCGTTTTGCTAAGACTCCGCCCCCCCTTTTTCTCTCCTCTGTAAATCACCATGTTTATGGTCTGCTTTCTTTCTTTGACATTAAGCAGAAGAGAAACAGGACCTGACGTACGCTACACCCACTGTTCTCTTCTCCAGTCTCACTCTGTAGCATTTTGATGATCAGCCATCCCTGCAATGACTGGCAAGAAGAAAACG
>CM060325.1:4058644-4063644 GCA_030674155.1 Stramonita haemastoma | reverse complement strand
ATAAATAGATAAATAAATCTCCCCTCCCCTCTCTCTCCCCCTCCTTTCCCCTCTCCCTCCCCCTCAACCTCCCTCACCCTCAAATCAGTTATGAGATTTTAATTGCCATCCTGTTCAAAAACTCGTGTTGTGGAAAGTTAAAAAAAAATATATTAAAAAAAGGTTTAGAACATCATGACATGGTCATAACCACTCACCATCCTTCATACTCTTGCTCTTACAATTCCAATGCCCTTTTTTTTCCAGAGCTCTACTGCTATGCACAGTCACTCTGCCCCCCCCCCCCCCCCCCCCTTCCCTACCCCTGTCTGCTCTTCTCATGTCAGAACAGTGTCAGGATTTTTACTGCTTTGCACAACAACCCGAAAATGACACCGATCATACTTTCACTCTGCCTGCTTTTTTTTTATTTGCTTTTTCTTCTTCAAGCACAAATGGGTTTCTATTTCATGATCACTCATCCCTTGCAACGACTTGCCAGAAGGTAATAAAAAAAAATATATATTTAAAAACTCTCAGATACTTTGCTAAGACTTCGCCCCCCCCCCCCCCCCCCCCCCCCCCCTTTTTCTCTCCTCTGTAAATCACCATGTTTATGGTCTGCTTTCTTTCCCATTAAGCAGAAGAGAGACAGGACCTGACATACGCTACACCCACTTCCTCTTCTCTTCACTGGTGTGTTGATGATTGATCACCCCTGCAATGACTGGCAAGAAGAAAATGACCACTTCAAGCCTTGCACATGATCCTCTTTATGGACATGGGTGGTCTTTATTATTTTTTGTATTTCTTTTATTATTTCAAGGATAATGGAATAAGCACTCTATGTTTTGTTGTTGTTGTTTTTTTACATCAGTCAATGTGTGTATGCAGTGTTGTAAATTTTGTCGTCATTTCCCACCAGCACATAATGGCCTACTGTTCCGAAAAGTGGAACAGGTCTTAACGTGTGTGCCAAGATGTATTTAACCCCTTCTTTATTCATTCATCTAACCCCTTCTCTATTCATCTACCCTCTCCTCTATTCATTTACTCAGTGCTCTCTGGGCAGAATATAAAACAACAACGTGTCTGTGCCCACAGAGAGGTGGTCCAGGTGGTCCATAACAGGGACATCATCCACAGCATGAAAAACCCACCATCAGAAAAACCCACCATCTGAAAAAACCACCATCAAAAAACCCAGTATTGCCAAGAGTATTTAAACCCCTCTTTTCATTCATGCTAACCCCTTCTCTATAACCCTCTCCTCTATCATTACTCATGCTCATGCAGATAAATTTTAAAAACCACAACGGTCTGTGCACAAAAGCGTCCAGTGCCATACAGACAAACACCACAGCATGAAAAACCCACCATCAGAAAAACCCACCATCAGAAAAACCCACCATCAGAAAAACCCACCATCAGAAAAACCCACCATCAGAAAAACCCACCATCAGAAAAACCCACCATCAGAAAAACCTCTGTCCTTGCCTCTTGCTGAGCTGCACCAGGTGTTTCTGCTCTGTTCTGACAGGCATCTTTTGCCTGAGGAGTGCTGCTGCTGCAGTGAAGTGGAACTAAAGGTCTGGACAAGCTTTGTCCTGGAGCGCCACAGACTCTCTTTTTTTTTTTCTTTCTTTCTTTTTTTTTTTTTTTTTGGGGGGGGTGACTTTTTCCACATCTTGTGATGCTCAATGCCCAAGATGTGCACACTCCAGTCCAAAGACAGCGCTAGCTGTACTGACCAGGGCTGTTCTGCACTTGTTCCAGTGTTCTGCCACTTAGGGTAGGCTTGTTTCTTCATCAAACGCTCAGGCAGCAACTTTTTTTGGTCTGTCATATGAGCGAAAATGCGTTGCACTGCCGTTAAGCACCTGACCAAGTCAGGCCCAACGTAACCGACTTCGGTGTGAGAGAGAATTGTTATATTTAAGTCTCTCTGGGAGGAAAAAAACCAGGAGAATGGTCCAACACAGCAGAAAACAGACCAAGAAGGAGGTGACAAGAAGAAAAGCAACAAGGCAGAAACAAAGAGAGGGATAGAAAAGAGGGAATTTCCAGTACACTATTTCGAAAAGGTGGGGATGCTATTTATACTGGCAGGCCCACCAGCATTTGCATGGGTGAACAGAAGGAAGCCAGAGTTGTGGACAGACAGACAGTACATACAGTACAACAGGCCCTACACAAGCCCTCTTTCCTGAACATCAACAGTACAGAACAGTACAGTACAGTACATACAGTACAGTACAGTACAGTACAGTACAGTACAGTACAGTACAGTAAAGTACAGTACAGTAGGCTCTACACAAGCCCTCTTTCCTGGACAGGCAGTCAGCACAGTACAGTACAGTACAATACAGTACAGTACACTGCGGCAGGCCCAATACAAGCACTTTTTCCTGGACAGTACAGTACAGTACAGTACAGTACAGTACAGTACAAGTACAGTGCAGTGCAGTGCAGTGCAGTGCAGTGCAGTATAGTACAGCACAGCACAGTACAAACAGTACAGTACAGAACAGTACAGAACAGTACACTACACTACAGTACACTACAGTGCAGCAGTCCCTACACAAGCCCTCCTTCCCAATGTAATACTGCAGATGAACAGAATGCAGCAGGCAGGACTGAAATGACACTCCACCACAGCCTCCTCATTAACTACACAATCACTTGCTATATCTCAGTATGCCATCTCTACAGTTCATAAAAGCTTTTTATTAAATATGACTGTCTTTAGCAAACCTTTGGCAGATCTTGACGCTCATTTAGACTTTAGAGACCTGTAGAATACAGAAGATAAACAACGAAAACAGTAGAAAGGAGGAAAAGCCTTCAGATTTAGTGCAAGCTTTGATCTGACAAAAAAACCTTTCTGAAAGATATTCTATAAAGTTCAATGATCTCATATATCTGTCTTCTGCATAAATGGTTTTGCTGGGGTTTTTTTTTTGGTCGTTTTCTTTTCTTTTCTTCTTTTCTTTTTTTTTGGGGGGGGTTTACATCTACAGACACACCAGACAGTTGCACACGTGTTCAGCTGACATTTCTATTCTGTAACCTCATGAAAAGTTTTCCCTCAAAAAAATAAAACGGGGTCAATTACCCTCAAGTTCTTCCTCAATCAGGAAACAAGCAATATATCTTCACCAACAAAACAAAAACAAAAACCAACAAAACAATGGCAAAAATATACACTGAATATAAAACTGACATTTTGAATGAGATAATATCAATGAAAACTTGTTTGCTTCCTTCCTCCCCTCCCGCCCCCTCTAACCCCCCCCCCCCCCCCCCCCCTTTCTTTTTTCTTCTAAATGTCGTTTGCATACTTATGGATGCTTTTTAAAATTTTATTCAAATTATTTATTACTTTTTATTTATTTATGGAGTGTGTATGTGCATATGTCCTATAGTGTCTATTTAGAGCAGGGTCTGAATGAAAGAGAGCATTGTCAATGCCACCTGTTACCTTAGGAAATAAAGATCATCATGACCATCATCTCTCTCCTTCCCTCCCTCCCTCCCTCCAAATGAGGCATATATTTTGCCCCACTTCTACCTCTCCCCCCCCCCCTTCCCACACCCTCAACTATAGACACACACAACCATCCAAGCATACTTGCCATCACTCTCTCTCTCCCCCCCCCCCCCCCCCCACCCCCCCACTCTCCTCCCTCTCTCCCCCCCCTCTCTCTCTCTCTCCTCCCCCCCCTCTCTCTCTCTCTCTCTCCTCCCCCCCCTCTCTCTCTCTCCCTCCCCCCCCCCCCTCTCTCTCTCTCCCTTCCCCCCCCCTCTCCTCTCTCTCTCTTCTTTCTTTCTTTCTGTCTGTAGTGTATTGTGGCCTAAGGCCACAGCGCAATTAACACATTTCAGAGTTATCTGTCTGTCTGTCAGTCAGTCAGTCAGTCAGTCAGTCAGTCAGTCAGTCAGTCAGTCAGTCAGTCAGTCAGTCAGTCTGTCTTCTGTCTCCTCCTCTCTTTTTTAAATAGAAGTGTGAGTCTTCTGACATATTTTGTTGACTGGTTTGTTTTGATGACGATGTAACTTGAAGATGCTCTCTCTCTCTCCTCTCTCTCTCTCTCTCTCTCCTCTCTCTCTCTCTCTCTCTCTCTCTCTCTCTCTCTCTCTCTCTCTCCTTTCCTTTCCCTTTCCTTTCCCTTCCAACTTCCACCTTCACATATTCTATCCTAGACTTGTTATGGAGAGGAGTATTTTGGTTTTTATGTTGGATTCAAATTGTGTTCTTACCATTGGAATATAGAGATGTGTTTTCACGTAGCTTTTTGTATTTAAAGGTTTTTTATGTTTTGGGTTTTTTATCTGTTTTTCCCTTTTATGCCTACTTTGCTTGTTTTCTCGCTTACACATCACACACACACACACACACACACACACACACACACACACACACACACACACACACACACACACACACACACACACACACACGTTTGTTTAAATAGTTATTAGTGTATCCAGTTAGGATGACGCGTTTTGTTGAATGTATCCCATTTTCTTCTTTTAAAATATTGGTTGAACTGCTGTTGGTGGTGATGCTGGTATGTAGGGGTAGGGAGGGGGTTTCTTAGCTTTATTCCCTGATCAGGGCAAGGGCCGGATGAAAAAAAGTATGTAATGCTTACTCTGTAACCCTTGAAAAAAATAAAGATTATTCATTCATTCATTCATTCATTTATTTATTCATTCATTCATTCTCTCTCTCTCTCTCTCTAGTGGTCAGAACATTGCGCTCGCAATTTGACGACCCGAGTTCGATTCCCGTTGGAGGGGATTTTTCCCCTGGAGTTAACATCAGTGCTGACTCCACTCTCCCCAAAAGTCTTTCGGATGAGACTTTAAACCGAGGCCCCGTGTACGACAACACGCAGAACATCTTGCGCACACGTTAAATCCTGTTCCGCTTTTCGTAAGAGTACGTCATTGTGTGCCGGTGGGAAAAGATGACAAGATTTACAAAACTGCATACACACGGGGACTGGATGAAAAAA
>CM060325.1:4051144-4053644 GCA_030674155.1 Stramonita haemastoma | reverse complement strand
TGTAGATGGTCATGGCTAGGCATCCCCCGCACCTGACCGAAACGTGACACTAGACTTCCAGTCTTGGTTGCCGTGGACACGATTCTTGATGGCTGACTTGCACTGAAATTACTAAGCCTAAAAAAACTTGTCACCTTCACCTTTTCTTTCTGCAGTTCATATCATACACCAACTGTCCTTTTTTTTTTTTTTTTTTGAGCAAATTTACACCACAAATATTCCATTTTAAAAACAATTTTCAAAAATGTGGGCCAATTTGGGGGAGAGTTTTTTTTTTTTAATAGCCATAACACAAAAGTTTCTATTTAACAAGGTTTCCCATAAGTAAAAAATAGGGTATTCTTTCTATTTAAAAAAATCAGATTGCAAACCTTTACTAATTTTGACTTTGGTCACTTTGACTGTTGTTGGTTGTTGTTTTTTTTAAATGGGACAAAAATTTCTGATAAAAAAGTTTTTGTTCGTCTGTAAATTTTAAAGATCACTTACACATTAACAGCAATGTCTTGTGGAAAAAAAAAAAAATGTTTTTGAATTAAAAAAAAACCAAAAAAAACATGGTGTCATAAAAACACCAAAAAAATCCCCAATCATTTCAGTTTCCATGTCTAACCTTTAAAAAACACACACACCAAAAGTCACAACACAGCTTCCTCAATGGTGGGCAGAAACAAATACTGTCACATACACACAAAAATGTCACCATCCGTAAACCTTACAGCTCGAGCCAAGGACACAAAAAAAGCCTGAACAAAAACAAACAAAAAACAACAACAACAAAAGCCCAGCTGTGTATCGAAGTGAGCAGAATCTGTGCCATAAAAAAACCCAACTGTGTAAAAAAAAAAAAAAAAAAAAAAAATTTTAAGTTGCTGGAATCTGACCTAAATCCCAGTTTAACAAAGCAGGTGCTAAAATCCGTGAACATAAACCCAGCTGTAAAATAAGGATGAAGCCTCATAAAAAGGCCACTGGCCCATACATATAAGGGGCCATGAATTTTTAAGTGATTTTATGATAAGGTTTTTTTTTTAAAATATATATAGTTTTAAAGCACAAAAAAGCAACAACAAAGCAAAGTTTATTTATAAATCAGTTACCTGGACTCTACTTATAGCAAGAGGGAGAAGGGGGGGGGGGGGGGCAGAGAGAGAGAGGAGATAGACAGAGACAGACAGACAGACAGACAGACAGAGATACAGACAGACAAGACAGACAGACAGAGAAAGAAGACAGAGAGAGACAGCAGAGAACAGACAGAGATACAGACAGACAGAGACACAGAGAGACACACACACATAGAGTGAGACAGACAGACAGAGACAGAGACAGACAGACAGACAGACAGACAGACACACACACACATACACAGAGAGAGAGGGGGGGGAGAGAGAAGAAGACAGACAGCCAGAGACAGAGAGGGAGAGAGACAGAGAAACAAAACAAAACAAACAAAAAAAAAAAAACCCAAAAAAAACAAAAACAATGAATTCTTCATCATGCCCTAGGCAAGCAATCAGTGCCTACACAATTTCAAACAACATCCGCCATTGCACATTTCAGCCTTCTTCCTGGATCCATTAAAAAAAATATATAATTAAAAAAAAATAATAAACCCGCTAGCTTCATCATTTGCCACGCTAACACGCAGAGATTGTGTTCCTGAGTCAATACCAGTAAACCAATTACATGGAAGATTATGTTCAAAGATAACATAACATGTCGTGTTGTGTTGGTTTGGGTAAGTATTCTTTCTGTGTGTGGTGTTGTGTGTGTGTGTGTGTGTGTGTGTGTGTGTGTGTGTGTGTGTGTGTGTGTGTGTGTGTGTGTTGTGTGTGTGGTGTGTGTGTGTGTGTGTGTAAGTGTGTAAGTGTGTTGTGCTGTGTGTGTGAGAGAGAGAGAGAGGAGGGGGAGGGGGGGGGGTGTGTGTGTATATATTATGTTTGTGTGTGTATGCATATATATGCATATGTGAGTGCAAGTGTAAGTGTGTATATGTGAGCAGGCATGCGTATGTACACATGTGCTGTGTGCACGTGCCTATCCAGTATAGAGATTTTGCATGCACAGCTGTCTGCACTCCTTTAAAGTACCTGCATCAGACTTCAGGATGTCAGATCATCACTTTTGTCAATGCTGTCATCCATTCCCACCGGCATACAACTGCCTACTCTTCCAACAGGTGGTACAGGTCTTAATATGTGCACAAGGTGTTCTGAGTGCATGTGCACACAGGACCTCGGTTTCTACTCCCATCTAAACAACTTTCGGGGAAACGGAGTCGGTACTCCAGGGATAAATCCCTTCAAATGGGATTCTTTATGATGGCCTGAATCCAGGCCAACAGATTTATTTACATTTTATATTTTATACCACATCACATTTTATGTCACAGCAGATTTCTCTGCATGAAATTCGGGCTGCTCTTCCCGGGGAGAGCGTGTCGCCACAAGTGCAGCGTCTACCCATTTTTTTTTATATTATATTATATATATATATA
>CM060325.1:4035547-4041044 GCA_030674155.1 Stramonita haemastoma | reverse complement strand
TTTAGCCCTTTTCCCAAATTAAAATTTTGGGGAAAACCCCCCCAAAAAAACCCCCAAAACCCCCCCCCCCCCCCAAAAACAAAAACCCTCCTTTTTTTTTTTTCTTTTTTTTCCCCCCTTCCCCTCCATTTTTTTTCCCCCCAAAATTGGGGTTTTTAAAAATTTTTTTTTTTTTTTCCCTGGGGACCCCTTCCCGGGCCCTTTTAAATAGGGGGTTTTTTTGGGGTTTTTTGGGGTTTTTACCCCCGGTTTAAAATAAAAAATATTAAAAAAAAAAATGGAATGTTTTTTGTAAAAACTTTTTCCCCTTTTTTTTGTTTCCTTTTTGGGGGGCCCCTTTCATTTTTTTTCTTTTTGCCGGGGTTTTTTTTATTTTTTTGTTTTTTGTGTATTGTGGGTTGTTTTTGGCTTTTTTGGGGGTTTTGGGGATGTGTTTCCGGGGGGTTGGTTGTGTGGGCTGCCGCGCCCCGGGTTTGGGCCCGTTTTTTTTTTTTGGGGGTGGGGGTTTTTGGTTTGGGGTTTTTTTGTTTTTTTCCGCCGGGCGACCCCCCTTTGGTGGTTTCCCTGGGCGGGTTTAAATAATTTTGGGGGTTTTTTGGGTTATTCCCCCAAACCCGGATTAATCATAGGTAATTTGAATTCGTAACATGTTAATTTGTAAAAAAGGGGTTTTTGAATCACTTTTGGGGTTTCCTCAAAATTTTTGGGCTTTTTTTTTTCCAAAATTTGTTATTTCAGCTTAGTTTAGTATTGTTTTCTGTTTTTTTTGTATTTCTTTTTTAAATATATTTTTTGTATAGTGTAGTTTTGGAGTAGTTGGTGTGTAGTAGTAGTGTAGTGTGGGAGTAGTTTAACTGTTTAAAAACAAAAAAACCCCCCAAGAATTTTTGTTCAAATTCACTTTTGAGGCGGGGTTTAAATATTTGTAAAAATTACAGGCGCATTATCAAAAATTCAGCAAAAGAAATCTTTCCCCCAAATTAAAGGAAACTAGCAAAAATTTTTTTTGTGAAAAATTTGGGGGGGGAGGGGTTATGCAAAAAAATTTTAAAAATAAATTTTTTCCCAATTTTGAAGCAAAAAAAAGCATTTCAAAAATCCCATTATGTTAAATGAAAAAAAAAATTATCTAAAAAATTTTAGCAAAAAAATTTTAGCAAAAAGAAATTTGGACAAAAATCGCTGTATGTGGGAATGAAATGAAATTATATGTTGTAAACGCTTCTCGTATGTTGGAACAAACTTTGTAATAAAGTCCCTTTTTGGCATCTATTTAGCCTCCCCCCCCCCGCAACAGGGAAAAAATTTTTGTCGCATGTTAAAAACCCCATTTTCATAGCAAAAGCACGGCCGCTATGGCCCCGGGGTTTTTGGAGGGCACATTCTTACCAGCATGCAATCTGAACAGTGGAGGGATGGGCTCTGCCATTTTTTAGCACAACTCAAAAACATTTTAACACAATGCTTCATAGTTTTCCAAGATATCCCAAAAAATAGGTAAACAGTGAAGCAAGCCATAATAAAAAGGTAAAAAAAAAAAAAAAAAAATTTTAATTTTAAAGGTTTTGTCCCAAAAACCTATGTGGTCTTTTAGGGGACGAGGCTCAGGCCCCAAAGTTCTCAAAGGGGCCAGTTTAATTATTTTGAGGGCGGCCGCCCCATCTCCTCTCCCTCGAATGCTTTACATTCCTTGACCCAAAAAAAAGGGGGTCCCAAATTTCCATCCCATTATACCCCATTAAAATGTACACACACCCCGAAAATTTTGAAGTATAAAACACTTACCTAAAATTTTTTATTTGGTTGCCAAACCCTTTAAAAAAAAACCCAAAATGGGAAACGTGGGAAAAAACCCGTTAAAAGGGAAATAAAAAAAAACCCCCCCCCCCCCCCTAGGGAAAAAGAAATGTACGCGGAAGTTCTTTTCTTTTCAAAGAAAATCGTTTTTGTTTCTGGTTTTTTAAATCATGACTTCCTGGATTTTTATGGGCTCTGAAAAACAATGTCAGAGCTTTTTTTTCAGCCATTCAAGAATAAGAATATAACTACTGATTTGATTTTTTGTTTTAAGTGTGAAGCTTTAGGCACACACTGAAAAGAACTGTACGCATCAAAAATTATAATATGCCACACACACACACACACACACACACACACACACACACACACACACACACACACACACACACACACACACACACACACACACACACCAACAACAACACAATACAACACAACACAACACAACACACAACCCCCACCCACCCCCACCCCCACCCCTCCAAATGTCACGTTTGTTGTTGTTTCATTAATGGCAGTGGACAGTAAGCTAGCACACTATAACCACACTGCCACACACTACAGTCCGCACACAAACACACCACGAACATCAATCAACACCTGCAGCACTCCCAGGTAAAAATATAATACAGTCAAATGCCACTGGGAGATGACCTCACCATAACAAGACCTATATATATCATGTACAATATCTCTCTATATAACATAATGAAAACATGACCTCTTCATGTGGCAGAGTGTCTGGCAACACAGCCAGATGGACACGCAACGTTCATTTAGGCGACTTAGTGCATAGGTACTTCTGCACTGGGATAGCTCAGTGATCAGAGCACTCGCTTTCCCCAGGTCAAGTTAAAAGCAGCCTCGAGCGTGGTTACCAGTTGGTATCTCATCTTGTTGCTTCAACAATTCTACAATTGTACTATTTTTGGGGTGGCCCGAGGTGCTGAGGTGGGAGAACCTGCGGATGCGTGGGACCTCCGACTTTCTGGCTTGCGGCTGCAGTCCTGATATCAGAGCAATCTGGAAAGGACTATAATCTGACTAAAACAAACAAACATTACCAGTTGGATGGGTGACCGTTTGCGTGCCTTGGCTTCAGTACAGTCCCCCCCAGTTCCCCCAGCTGTTAATGATTACCTCCCCTCTTTAGGGTCAGGGAAGGTAAAGCAGTGACGGAGAGGAGATGGGCGCCACCCTCAATATAATATGCTGGCCCCAAGAGAAGCTGAGGTCTCTGGTGCCTTGCTCCCCTACGACCGCTTAGGTTATGGAACACCTCTACCTTATTTACCTTACTTCTGCACCTACCACAAGTGAAGCGGAAAGGGGAGAGGGTGGGGAGGGGAGAGAGGGTGGGGAGGGGGAGCAGGGGGGGAAGCGGGGGCATTCATATAAACTGGCATCACTGTGTGACTATCAATGTCACCTAAAAATAATGCTGATAGTGTCCACATATTCTTTTTATATATGGAAAGAGAACAACAACAAGTTATGTGACGTGAGAGAGAAAGGAGGGGGGAGGTAGAAAAACAGAGAGAGGGGGGGGGGGCGGGGGAAGGAGAGGGAGGGAGAAAAAAAAGAAAAAGTTTATAGTGTGTGTTTGTGGTTTTCCTTTCATTTCCTTTTTTTCCCATTTTTCTTCTTTTTTTGTGAGAGCATGGCGTAAAGAAGCCTTGTGCTTATCAATTTACTCTCAATAAACAGTCTGAGTTCGAGTTCCAGCTCCCCCCCCCCCCCCCCCCCTCTTCTCTCAGTCTCTGTCTGTCTGTCTGTCTGTTCTTTCTCTTCTCTCTGTCTCTGTCTGTCTCTGTCTGCCTTGCTTTCTCTCTTTCTCTCTCTCTCTCTCTCTCTCTCTCTCTCTCTCTTCTCTCTCTCTTCTCTCTCTCTAAACGAGACACATGCACCACCACCTACCTCAACACCCTACAACAGCAAACAAACCAAAAAAACAAAGAGGATTTACATTTCTCAGAGCAAAAAAAGAACAACAAAAAACACTATCATATCAAACAGCCGACGCATGCAGTTCGGCCCTACCCACCAACCAACCACAGGGTAGCATAACTCAGCACAGATACATCATCTTGCCATAACTCAGCACAGATACACTAGAATGTTGCCATAACTCAGCACAGATACATTAGAATGTTGCCATAACTCAGCACAGATACATTAGAATGTTGCCATAACTCAGCACAGATACATTAGAATGTTGCCATAACTCAGCACAGATACATTAGAATGTTGCCATAACTCAGCACAGATACATTAGAATGTTGCCATAACTCAGCACAGATACACTAGAATGTTGCCATAACTCAGCACAGATACATTAGAATGTTGCCATAACTCAGCACAGATACATCATCTTGCCATAACTCAGCTCAGATACATCATCTTGCCATAACTCAGCTCAGATACATCATCTTGCCATAACTCAGCTCAGATACATTAGAATGTTGCCATAACTCAGCACAGATACATTAGAATGTTGCCATAACTCAGCACAGATACATCATCTTGCCATAACTCAGCTCAGATACATCATCTTGCCATAACTCAGCACAGATACATTAGAATGTTGCCATAACTCAGCACAAATACATCATCTTGCCATAACTCAGCTCAGATACATCATCTTGCCATAACTCAGCACAGATACATTATAATCTTGCCATAACTCAGCAGCACAGATACATTGTCTTGCCATAACTCAGCACAGATACATCATCTTGCCATAACTCACCACAGATACATCACCTTGCCATAACTCACCACATATACATCATCTTGCCATAACTCAGCACAGATACATCATCTTGCCATAACTCAGCCCAGATCTTGCCATAACTCAGCACAGATACATAATCTTACCATAACTCGGCACAGATAATCTTGCCATAACTCAGCACAGATAATCTTGCCATAACTCAGCACAGATACATTTATATCTTGCCATAACTCAGCACAGATACATAATTTTGCCATAACTCAGCACAGATACATACTCTTGCCATAACTCATCAGCACAGATACATAATCTTGCCATAACTCAGCACAGATACATCATAATCTTGCCATACCTCAGCACAGATACTTATAATATAAGTATATATATATACTTATAACTATAGACCTGTTTCCAATCTGCCTTTTATCTCCAAAGTCCTTGAAAAAGTTGTTCTGAAACAACTCAACAGCCATCTCCATTCCAATAGTCTCCTCCCCCGTTCCAGTCTGCCTACCGCATCAACCACAGCACCGAAACCACCCTAGTGCACACCTTAAACTCGCTTCTACATGCTTCTGACTCAGGGAAAATCTCCCTCCTCACTCTTCTCGACTTATCTGCAGCATTTGACACTATAGACCATTCAATTCTTCTCTCCCGTCTCCAAAACACTTTCGGTATTAAAGGCACTGCCCTCACCTGGTTTAGTTCGTACCTGACAAACCGATTTCCAAACTGTGGCAGTAAACAAGATTCTTTCCACACCAACCAAACTAGAATGCGGAGTCCCTCAAGGATCTGTTCTAGGCCCTGTTCTCTTTACTCTCTACACTGCTCCCCTGTCACATGTTATTAACCGTCATCAGATCAACCATCACTTTTATGCAGACGACTCTCAGATTCTAAGCAGTGACACACCTGAAAATCTGCCTTCTCTCTTGACAAATATGTCATACTGCCTTC
>CM060325.1:4023047-4025547 GCA_030674155.1 Stramonita haemastoma | reverse complement strand
CCACCTGCCCCCAGGTGACACAGATAGGTGAGGGAGATAACGCAGGTCGCCCTGTTTACCTCCCCTTATCAAATTGCTCCCGCTGACTTTGGGGCAGCATGACTTTCAGCCCGAGTTATATTTTTAAACACACACACACACACACACAACTACACCCCACCCACCCACATCCCATCACCTTTGTTTGTGTGTGTGTGTGGTGGTGTGTGTGTGTGGTGTGTGTGTGTGTGTGTGTGTGTGTGTGGGGTGTGGTGTTTTTGTGTGTGTGTGTGTGTGTGTGGTGTGTTGTGATTTGGTGTGTGTTTGTGTTTGTTCGTGTGTGTTTGTGTGTGTTGTGGTGTGTTTGTGTTGTTTGTGTTGTGTGTGTGTGTGTGTGTGTGTGTGTGTGTGTGTGTGTGTCGTGTGTGCGTGGTTGTGTGGTGGTGTGTGCGTGCGTGGTGCGTGCGTGGTGGTGTGTGTGTGTGTAAGTGTGTGTGTTTTTGTGAATGTGTGTGAGCATATTATGTAATTTGGTTTTAATGTGCGTGCGTGTTTGTATGTATTCATGCGTGCTTGCACACTTAGCTTTATGTAGTGTGTTGTTGTGTGTGTGTGGGTGTGTGTTGTGTGTGTGTGCATTGCGTGCGTGCTCGTGCGTGTGTATGTGTTGTGGGGTTGTGGTGTTTTTTTTTTGCTTTTGCTTTACATTTCTTTCTCTACATCTCTTGCTTGCTCATTTTTGCTTGCTAATTTAGAATGGCTGAAATTGCAGTTTTCTGCGATTGATTTTTCTTTACATTATTTCATATCTCTTCCTCTGAAGCACAAACGCACGCACGCGCATACACACAATGTATGCACACAAAATGTGCGTGCGCGCGCGCGCACACACACACACACACTCACACTCACACACACACACACACACACACACAACACACTACTCTCTCTCTCTCTCTCTCTCTCTCTCTCTCTCTCTCTCTCTCTCTCTCTCTCTCTCTCTCTCTCTTGGCAAAAAAGGCCAATAAAGCCTATGTCTGTCCTTCGGATGAGACTGAGGTCTATGTGTGAAAAAAAAAAAAATCTTGTACACACGTTACAACCCATTCCATTTTAAGACAGAGTAGGCCAATGCATGCCATTAGGAGCACATCATAAAATTGAAAAAGAAACAAAAAAAACCCTGCTCACTGGCGTCATGTTTAGACATCATCCCCGAAGTCAGATATAGCTACCTTACTGGTGGACAAAAACAGTCACATATAATGAAAAAATACACCATTGGTGAACACTAGCCGAGGAATAAAATAAAAAAATAAATAGAAAAAATAAAATAAATCCCAAACAAACAAACAAACAAACGGCAAGCAATCCATCATAAAATGAGACACAGAGAGAAAGTGTGAGCCATGGTCAACCCGGCAAAACGACTCCAAACAAGCCAAACAAACGAACAGCAGCACCCTCCATCATTAAACCAGACAATACCAGGAAAGCTGACTAGCAAGAACAGAAACAAGCTCCTAATACATTGCACACGGCATCCATCATACACCGAGACAAGGAAGAGAGAAACCATGCAGCATCCTACACTCAGACAAGGTCAGCAAAGGAAGCTTACCTGTGCTCTAAACACCACCAAAAAAAAAGAGAAAAAAAACTATTAAACCAGCCGCCTTAGCGCGTGGTTAGTGCCTCGAGTTACAGACTGGAAGATCGTTAGTTAAGTCTTCCGAGCCTAAGATTCATCAGGGTTATCCGGTTCGTGGCGTTAAGCGACTGAGAGCATAGACTCCCCCGGATAGGACCCAAGTCTATCGCAGTAATCCCACACAAATTGTACACCCTTATCACTTGAGATAGCGTAAAGTGCTTTCCAAGACAACGCATCCGAAAGCTGGGATCGAACCCAACCTTGTTACAAGTCAACCTACACTAGGCACAGGCGCTGGAAGATCGTAGACCTTCCAATACCAAAAGACATCACCAACTCCGTGCGACTCCTATCACGTGAGTTTGCAAATGGGATCGTTGAATGAAGATGAGACCACACAGTCGAGCTTAATCATAATCACAATATTGTTCATAGCCACAGTCGAGCTTCATCCACTTGACAGATCTATGCGATTTTGAAGAGGTGTTGCTCAAATGACCTGATCAACACTGCAGGTTCTGTATCTCCCAGGCCTGGTTGAAGACAAGTTAATATCGTGTTGGCAGGCGTAGAGTACTGCCCTGTCCTGTAGTCTCAAAGCACACACACGCGCTTGCATAGCAGCAGCATTATATCATCTTCGTCGTCATTGCTGATGGGAGTGTAAAGGATAAAAAACTAAATTCACATCACATTAGAAAACAGCATCCCTGAGTGAAAAGAGAGAGAGAGAGAGAGAGAGAGAGAGAGAGAGAGAGAGAGAGAGAGAGAGAGACAGAGACAGAGACAGAGACAGAGACAGACAGACAGACAGAGACAGACAGACAGACAGACAGACAGACAGACAAACAGAGAGGGGGCACAGGG
>CM060325.1:4015547-4020547 GCA_030674155.1 Stramonita haemastoma | reverse complement strand
CGCTCTCAAAATGCTGGCCCCTAGATAAGCTGAGGTCTCTAATGCCTTGCTCCCCTACGACCACATGGGTTATGGGACACCTTTACCTTTACCTATTTTACCAATGTACTGTGTGGGGATTTTGTTGTTGTTTTTTGCATGTACTGCTAATGTAGCATCTTTTTGATTTCGTAAATTACCAAACTGCTGCAGTATTTGATGCTGCTGTTTAAGAAGCAGCAGCAGCAGAAGCAACATCAGAAGATAAGACATTAAATAAAATCTCAGCTTGTGTGTGTGTGCGTGCGTGCGTGCGTGCGCGTGTAGTGTGTGTGAGTGTGTGTGTGTTTCTATCTTTTTCTTTTTATTCTTATATATCGAGGATAATTGAAAAAGCACTCATGTGCTTTTTTACATCCAGTCCCCGTCTGTATGCAGTTTTGTAAATCTTATCTGTTCCCACCGCCACACGATGGCCTGCTCTTACGAAAAGCGGAACAGGATTTAACATTTGCGCAAGATGTTCTACGTGCGTGGTTAGGGTATGGGGTAATAAGGGGGGGGGGGGGGGTAATACTGTTTCAGTGCCTAATTTTATCAAGCACAAACCTTCATACAACTTTTTGTTTTGGAAGTAACCTCGGAACAGTTGTAAGCATTATTGTGTGCTTAAATGCATGATGATTAGGTACATTTATAATACCGATTCTTAATTGGTGTTTAAAAAAAAAAAGGGGGGGGGGGTAGATCCACGGTACTAATGCACCATATTGAAGATTTTTTTTTTTAATACTTGGAGTGAGAGTTAGAGTACAAAACTGCATTATAACCACCACCACCACCATCACCACCCAAAAAATAAAGGAGGAATTTTCTCCTTTAAAAGGAGAGTGCATATTGCTATGCTGAGGGCTTGTCATGGCTGAAGACAATCTTTTGATTGTTCTTCAGCAAAATAACATTCTCATATAGGTGCTTTCGCACTCAGCTTTTTTTTTGTTTGTCCGTCGTGTTCGACGATGACCTCCAAAACAGCAGAGGTGACAGCTGCTGTTTTGGAAATTGGGCAGGAATTTGATTATAATGGAGATGCCTTGCCCACAATACATCCTCACTCTCTCTGCCAAAGGGCATAAGGACAGTCAGTGTTGGAGATTTTCTCCAAAGGCCAACTAGCCCCCTGGGCTGCAGCACATAAGGACTGTGCAAGTCAAGCCTCCTAGTCAGAGATTCATTGTCGATCACTAAAGACTAAGCTGTAAAGTGGAATTCCGTGAGTGGGAAATAAAGCCACTGATCATACAGCCTCTCACTTTGGCTGTTGCCCCCAGCGTCAATGGTTTAATCAAGAGCTGTGATAAAGCCACTGATCATACAGCCTCTCCCTTAGCTGTTGGCCCCCCAGCGTCAATGGTTTAATCAAGAACTGTGATAAAGCCCAGGCACTGAGGGGGGGCACTCAGCTTACACAATCAATAACTGACACAGCTTTTGACTTGGTTCACCATATTGGTATGAAAACTATCCCATGATACCCCCCCCCCCCCCCCCCTTAAAAAAAAGCGTCCATGTAACACAAATGTCCAAAAATATGTTCTTTTATTCGGCCTAACTCTACTGTCGCAATCTGCCCGACTTCAAATGACCTTGTAGCAAACCTGGATTCCAAGGCACTGATGATAAATTATCACATGTTCTTTTGTGGTCAGTGTGTGCTGTCAGCCCCTGTCTGTAGACTAGCCCCACTCTTCCTCACCTGTCAGCCCCTGTCTGTAGACTAGCCCCACTCTTCCCCTCACCTGTCAGCCACTTGTCAAAGACCAGCCACACCCACAGGCCTCCCGTTTTCTCTCTACTTGTGGACACCCCCCTCCCCCCACCCCAAAAAAAAAAAGAAAGAAAGAAAATTATAATGGTCATAAAAGGAAATAGACTGTATTGATAATGACTCCAAGACAGTGACAGAAATGAAGAAAAAAAATATGGAAACTTGTGTATTAACTCTAACCTACCTAAGCTTATTTTTTAAATAATATATTATAAATGTATATACATGCAGACACATAAACATGTTTGCATACCTAGGACATCTAGTCAGACACAACACGGAAGTGAATTCAAGTAAGAAACAAGCGGAAGGAAGGTGGCAGGATGGTTAACTATACTAACACGTTTGCCTCCCAACAAGTAAACTGGGAGGTTCTGGGTTCGATTCCCAGCCTCGCCCTTTCTTCCCAGTTTGACGAAAAAATCCAACTGAAAGTTAAAGTCATTCGGATGAGACTATACACCAAGGTCCCGTGTGCGAACGCACGCAGAACACCTTGAGCACACATTAAAACCCCGTTCCGCCTTTGGAAAGAACAGGCCATTGTGTGCCGGTAGGAGCGGATGACAACAAAACAAAAACAAAAAAAGACCAGCATACACACAGGTGTCGTGTTCAGACACCATCCGTCACTGAGGAAAAATCGGGGAGTTGGAGTCCCCAGGGCGGTTTGCACTGGAACCATTCGAATCGGCGATTTCCTTCCAAAGGATATTTCCAGCGACGTGGAGAGTCATGGGGGAGGGGGGGGGGAGGTGTGCTGCATGGATAACAGCTTGCCCTCCATACTAAGGCCTACTAACCCAGGCTTTGTGCTCTACAGCCTGGAGCATAACTCCACAGTCTGCCGAGACTGACGAGTGCCTACTAGTGCAACAACAACGAATGACACACGATACGTCTTCAGTCAGAATCTATCAATGTCAAAACAATGTGCACTCTTCTTCTTCCTTCTTGTGCTTCTCTTCTTAATATCATCATCATCATCATCATCATCATCATCATCATCATCATCTCAACTGTTATTGCTGTTATTGTTGTTTGTGGTTATTATCATCATTATCTTACTAAGTCAAACGAACTAAAAGGGTTGCTGGAAACAATAGCAACAAAGAGAATACAGTTTCTAAAACTATTTAAAAAATTGAATTCAGAACTCAATACAATTACAATGTCAGAAAAATAACCAGAGGGAGGGGGGGGGGGGGGAGGAGAGAGAGAGAGAGAGAGAGAGAGAGAGAGAGAGAGAGAGAAGAGGAGAGAGAGAGAGAGAGAGAGAGAGAGGAGACAGAGACAGAGAGAGAGACAGAGACAGAGACAGAGACAGAGAGACAGAGACAGAGACAGAGAGAGGGAGAGAGACAGAGACAGAAAGACAAGAGAGACAGAGACAGAGAAGCAGAAGAAAATAACAGACTGAATATCAACAGAGAGCTACTCAGCTAGGATACAGTTTCCAGATCTTGTGTACATAAAAATCAGAATCAGAGTGCCTATATCACAATTTAACAGATAAATGATTAATCACCACCAAAAAAAACATAATAATAAAAGAAAACAAAAACCAGATTGAATATCAACAAAAAGATAGGACACTGTCCCCAGAACTTGCAAAAAAAAAAAAAAAAAAAAAAAAAAAAGTTAAATAATAATATAGTAATAATAAACATTTAGAATCAGAATGCCTACATAACAATCACAACGAAATGAATAATCACAAAAAATGAGAATAATGAAACAAAAATAAATTGAGGCTGAATAGTGAATAATAACCAAGTGCTAGGTAATAGGCCAGTTTTCAGAACTTGCCCCCCAAAAATGTTAATCAGAAAGATTGTGACAATTAGAAAGATAAATGAATAATCAATAAGGATAATATATTGACCATGAGGAGGAGGAGGAGGAGGCAACGACGACAACGACAACGATGAATAGGATGTACAGAAACTGATAAAACAGAAAAGCTAGGACACAGTTTCCGGCCAGAACTCAGACATTACAAAATCAGAATCAGAACGCTTAAAAAAGATAAAATACAAACAATTTAAAAGATAACGCAACAATACAAGAACAGATAAACAATGAAAGAATTTAATCAAAGGGAGACCGGAATATCAACAAAAAGAAAACTAAGACATCGTTTCCTGAACTTGCCGACAACAGAAATCCAAATCTGAATTGCTTTCACAATATACAATGTAAATAATAAGTAAATAATCACAAAAAACCAATAATAGAAATAGAAGAAAAAGTGAATATGGACAGAAAGCGAGGACACAGTTTTCTGAAGCTGACAACACAGCAGGATATCAGAATGTCTGCACAGGATTCTATTTGTTATCATGATGTTGTCACACACGCATGCGCACATGCACATGCGCGCACACACACCCCACACACACACACACACAGCACACACACACACACACACACACACACACACACACACACACACACGCGCGCGCGCGTGCACATGCGTGCACACACACACATACACACACACACACACGCACATGCATGCTCACACACACACACACACACACACACACACACACACACACACACACACACACACACACACACACATGCGCGCACACACACACATGCGCACGCACACGCACACGCACACACACACTGTGTAGTCTAAAAATGCATGCACAAGAGCCAAAATAAAACCAAAAGAGAGGAAAACCAAAAGGATGACATTACCTCGGTAATTTTTTTTTTTTTAAACAAAAGTAAGATGAAGATCCCATATATGAATAAATATAAATATATACATATATACATATATACATATATATATATATATATATATATATATATATATGTATATATAAAATATAAACATATATGATACATAATATATATATATATACATATATATTCAACAAGTACTTAATACACACAACAGCCCACAACAATAACAGATTAAACATCCAGCTGTGTACAAAAAACCTATACCTGAAGCTTAAAAAAAAAAATTAAAAAAAACCCGCATTCATCTGCATCACAAGCAACACTAACATTTTTTTTTTTTTTTTACTTTCTACAAGTAGCACTGTCCTGCTGCTAGTTCTTTGTTCAAGTTTGGGTTTTTTGCCAGGGGTCCTATGACATATATGTATGTATGTATGTTATGTATGTATTGTATGTATGTATGTATGTATGTATGTATGTATGTATGTATGTA
>CM060325.1:3995547-4008047 GCA_030674155.1 Stramonita haemastoma | reverse complement strand
ACTAGGCAGAGTGGAGGTGGTGGTGGTGGTGGTGGTGGTGGTGGTGGCCGCAGCGACGCATTAACCCAGATACTCTGTAATGCATGCCCACACCCCTCCCT
Source organism: Stramonita haemastoma (assembly GCA_030674155.1). Lineage (NCBI taxonomy): Eukaryota > Metazoa > Mollusca > Gastropoda > Neogastropoda > Muricidae > Stramonita > Stramonita haemastoma. The sequence goes on along the minus strand of CM060325.1, from coordinate 4,007,946 downwards.
TCCCTCCAGGTCACAGGTTCTCCAGCGCCGATACAATCACAGGTTAGCCTGACACGGCATTGCATGCACTAGTTCCGCTGACTTAGGTCACCCATTGATCAATCAAACCCCACGATTAGTTTTTTTTCTCTTAGAATAAATAATACATCTTCTAGAATTGCAGCCAAGGCTCCGTCAAAAGCAGAGGTCATTAAAAATAAGTTTATAAAACAGCAATGCAGTGGTGATAATGTAGGGGTGTAAACTATCCGTTTAATTAATGATAATGTATACAAAATTTAATTCAGCAACAACTGCAGTACATATGTATACCCAACTTTTTTCTGACATGGCACAATGAGTTCATGACCTTTTTTTTTTTGCCCCTGTAATATAAAACACTGAGCTTTAAGCACTAGTTTTAAAGGTACCGTGTGCAAAATCTCACCATTGGTGAACCTCGGCGCACTAGCCGAGGAACAAATAAAAAAAATGAACTACTGTTGTCACGCAATGAGATCCTTTTTAACAAAGACGAAAGTGCCCTGATCACTTCTAAAAAATATATAGATTTAATCAAAAAATATATAAAAAAAATTGTGTACCATGTTTTCATTCTATCCTACAACAGGGGAAAATATTCACAGTCTTATTAGAATGCAGAAATGCCTTTGTAACTTGTGCCTAAAATTTTAAAAATCTGATCATTTTACCTTTAAAATATTTTGTTAATCAAAAATATACTGCATACTGCATCACACCAATTCCAGATCAATTCAGATTCATAATTTATTTCTGAGCTGTAGAAATGTGCACACCACACAACATGGCCAGCTCCTCCAATGCTATCATTGTTTATAGCCCTGCAAACCACAGAGGCCATACATGCATGTGTATTAATTATCAGAACATGCCCACTTGTTTCTGTTCCAGCAGTGACTTTTTACTTCCACCATCTATAGTAAAAACTTGGAATTTAAAGCGTGACTTTCAAATTATCATTAGAAGGGGGAAAAAAGTGGCTGGACAGTTTAGACGTGTACCTAGCCTACCTTATGACAAGTAAACCATGAGGTTGTGGGTTGGATTCCCAGCCTTGCCCTTTCTTCCCAGTTTGACAGGAAAATCAAACTGAATGGCAAGAACCCAGGACAGCTGAAAACTGAGTAAGAGCAGGGAGGTACTTCTCAACTGTCCTGTAAAATTGGTAGGTTCAATTCCCAAATGTGTCCCTAGTCAGAATGCGGCTGCCTTAATGGTGGCAGAAAAGCGGTTCCATAGCAATAGAATGCAAAAATCTCACCACAGTTCAGGAAGAAACCAAAAAAAGCAAAAACAAAAAAAATACAGAATACTACTTTTTTAGTACACTGTATACATCAACACATATAAAGCGCTGTTATCTTACCTGTAGAGACAGTCATTGCACCTAAAGCCCACATAATATTTCACTATCTTAACCTGCAATCCCCCCACCACCACCACCCCTTTTTTTACCATTAAGGCATTTTATCAGTTTAAGAACAATAGCAATTAGGCATGCAGTGAGATTTTTTTGTATTATATATAACTTTGACCTAGACATATAATTTCATTGAAGTTTCACTTCAAAACTGGGTGAATTTTTAAAAATTTCTCTCCATCAACAACCAAAGGAGTTAGCATTTCATTTGAAATCAGCACTTGCAGAAAAATTGAAGAATAAAATTCTTGAATTGACATTTCCATTTTCTTCTATTTTATCAACCTCCCAAAATTATGCAAGATCCTAATGTCTTATAAACTTTGTCTCATGATCTCAAAAATCCTTTTCCAAATCTTTTTTTTCTTTCTTCTTTTTTTTTTTTTGCATGTGTGTGTGTGGGGTGTGTGTGTGTGTGTGTGTGTGTGTGTGTGTGTGTGTGTGTGTGTGTGTGTGTGTGTGTGTGTGTGAGCGTGTGTGTGTGCGAGCGTGAGCGTGAGTGTGAGTGCGTAAGTGTTTACCTTGCCCAAACAAGCACACTGATTAAAAAAAAAAAACGTATTCATGAAACTGCACTCTTGTGACAATACCACACCCAACCTCCCCCCCCCCCCATCTTTTTCCTTCTCTAAAAGTGCACTATGATACCATGTGCAGACGAAGCACTCCACAGCAGACTAGAGACAAACAGTTGAAACACGATTTGAATTTTAAATCAGTTAAAAAAAAATCCTTCCTCCAGTTTAGCTCACCAGTAGCGATCCTTGCAGTATTTTTTTTTTCCCTTCAGGTAATTAATCACGATAATTAGGAAGTGAAACTGAACATCTTAACTTTACTGCATATTATAAACTGTTATTGAGTAATGTGAATTTTTTTACGTTAACTGATTTAACACTGCTGATTTGTGCTTAGCTTTTGGTCTGATCCATTATGGAGGCTTGTGACATAACCATCCCTAACATCTAACAATATTTAATAATAATAAATAATAATAATAATAATAATAATAATAATAATAATAATAATAATAATAAATAATAATAATAATAATTTATAATAATGGTGATAATAATAAAAATAATCATAATATTTTTTAATAATAATAATAAATATAATAATAATAATAATAATAATAATAATAATAATAATAATAATAATAATAATAATACATGGAATTTATACAGCACTATATCTTGCAGAAACAAATCAAAGCACTTACATTTGACCTTTACAACATACAAGCAATCAATAATTAATAGTTTTTTAATAACAAATTTGAATGTACACACACACACACACATGCGCACACATGCACGCACACACCGCCACACACACACACACACACACACACACACACACACACACACACACACACAACACACACACACACACACACACACACACACACACACACACACACACACACACACACACACACCACATGCACACACTTATTCTACACTCTGGCAGGGTGAAGGGGATTTCAGATGTCCATCAGGTTGAAGGCAGGGACAGACAGGAGATGGAAACAGAAGACAAAAATGTTAGGTCTGAAATAAGTGTCTTGAGGTTGGATTTAAAAGTGTCATAAGTAGGCTTTTACTGATGGAGAGAGAGAGAGGGAGGTCATTTACTGTTTTGTACCAAAAACAAATTAGTTTTGTCCTGTGAGGTGTCCATGACTCACACAACCGAATGCTTTTAATGTATTTTAAACTCTAACGGCTAGCTTACAAATTAGCATTAACAGCACAAGTGGTACGTTTCAAAGTCTTTTAAATGACGATGCAACTTCAAATCAGTCAAGTCTTTCAGATGACAATGCAATTCAAAATCATTATCGATTATGACATGGCCAAACTGGAGGTAAAAATCTCCAATTTGGCAGAACATGACCGAGGTTGCTGTTAACTATTAAAACTGATGACCAAAAATCAACTTTAAAATCACCATGATATAGCTACAGGGGGTATACATAATTTTTTTTTTTTGATTCAAATCAACTTATGATGAAATGAAGACAAAAGCAACTTCAAATTCATTTGAAGCATTTTCATTTTCTCTCCTTGGCACTCATCCTAACTGTGTTAGTGTTACTTGGCATCAGATATTTAACACAAGAAGAGTCTTGTTCATTCTGAAAGCTTCTGGTAGGCAACACACGCAGTGTGAGTGTGTGTGTGTGTGTGTGTGTGTGTGTGTGTGTGTGTGTGTGTGTGTGTGTGTGTGTGTGTGTGTGTGTGTGTCACTGTGTGTGTGTGTGTTTAACTTTTTAAAATATTTTTAAACAGTGAATAAAGGAAAGGGGACATATAGAGCAACAAGTGAGAATGTTCATTCCATGATGCTAATTAGATGAAAACTGCTCATTGACTGAGAGCTAAGAACGAGATTGACAGAATACTTTTCTTGAAGGGTGATACCAGCAGAGGTGAATTTGTCATTCACATCACTACAACATTGTCCATGAGGATGGAAGTTTGGAATATTCTCAACAAGGAAGAAAACTTTAATTGTAAATTATTACCTTCTATGGCATTATATATACAGTCTTTAGGTTTTTTTTAAATTAGAAAAAGGTTGACCTTAAATACTGATTGGTACAATTTATGCATACTGAAGTAGGCTTAAGAAACTTTATATTATATTATATTATATTATATTATATTATATTATATTATATTATATTATATCATATAATTATATTATATTATATTATATTATATTATATTATATTATATTATATTACATTACATTATATTACATATTTTTTTATATTTATGTTATATCATTTCATATTACATTATAGTGTGTGTGTGTGTGTGTGTGTGGTGTGTGTGTGTGTGTGTGTGTGTGTGTGTGTGTGTGTTTGAAAGCATTTTCTTTCTTTTAAGACTACCATAACACTTTTTGGTCAGATTTTCAGCAAATGGGGACCATTTTACAAGAAAACCATATCTTCAAAACCTCTAGATATTCTTAAAAAATATTTTCAGTGGTGGCATCCATGCAAGTTCCCTTAGGCTTAGTGCAAAAATATCAATTGACAGCTGTCACTTTCTTAATTTATATGATGATGCCACACACACTACACCCACATGGGCGCACACAGCACACAGTACCTCCTCCTCAATACACCTACTTGCTATGGCAATATACCTTTTTTTTTTTTTTTTACAATTTCACTCAACATACCAAATAATGTAAAGCAAATCTTATAATTTTACTGTTCCATTAATTAATCAAATCTAGCAAATTAAGCAATCATTTTTCTCTTACGTTTTTTTTCTAAATTTCTGCTATTGACAATTGATATTTTCAACAGATTCGAGAAGAAGAAAAAAGACGAGAAAAAAAGGGGAAGTGGGGGGGGGGGGCAAAATTGTGCACTCACCTAAAAGCCATGCTGCCAGGAGTTTGACGGAGGATTCTGGCGCTGGGCAGTCAGGGGGGAAAAACATGGACAGAATGTACAAGAGAACCGGTGTAGGCTGATAAGGCCCATGAGGGAAAGGCTATCAAGATGACAAATCCCCACAGAATTATGAAACCAGGAATGGCTCCGAATACCTGTTGAGTGTAAGAGTAAGGCCCCCCAGCTTTGGGAAGGAGCAAGGCCAGTTCATACACGCTGAGTGCAACTGACAGGGTGACAATGCCTCCTAGGCACCACATCAAAACGGCCAACCCCGGAGAACCTGTCAGCTTCAACATCGTGGTTGGCGCTATGAAAATAGATCCTCCGCCGATGTTTCCGAACAGAATTGCCAGTGCACCGAAAAATGTTATCGACTTCTTCAATGCCACTTTCGTATTTGTTTTTGGACTTGCCTCAGAAGTAGGCTTCGATACATCATCAACGCGCAGACGAACTATAAGACCGCCATTGCTGGTTAACTGATCTTCTTTTTCAGCCATAGGTGTGTCAGCAGATTTTTTCATCAGTGAAGCAACAATCAGACGTCTCTGAACACACATCCACTCCGAAGTCGAAGGACACAGTGCTCACCATGCCGCTCGTTTCTCGGACTGTAGGCTAGCAGACAGCGTCGTTCCATTTTGGCTGCATCGTCACGTGACCAAAGCAAAACGCGAACGAGAGAGAGAGAGAGAGAGTAGGGGGGAGGGGCAGAGAGGGGAATCGGTGCGTCTGTGTGTGTGCCCGAGAGAGAGAGAGAACGCGATTAGAGCGAGCGAGCAGAAGACGGGGAAGAGCAAGTGGCATCATCGAAGAAGCGTGACACATTGCCGCTTTAGAAACTGCAGGTCGCGCGCTGTGTCAACATAAATAAGCTGTCGGCCGAAGAGCTTCTGCATGCAGGCAGGCCTATGCTTTGGTCATCTGTCATCTCCAGCCATCTGTGCAGATTTTTGCTCTCGATTGTGTCGCTACCGCAACAACACAGATAGGCCTGTGTGTGTGTGTGTGCGTGTGTGTGTGTGTGTGTGTGTGTGTTTGTGTGTGTGTGTGTTGTGAGCACGCGCATGTGCGCACGTTTGTGTGTGAGTGTGTACGCGAGCGCGCACGCGTGCTGTCAACGTATGAAAGCATGACAAACTGAAGCAGGAAAGATGCGGATGTGCGCGCGTGCATCTGCATAAACGCACGCAGCTAGCTAACATGGATGCGCGCAAGAAAGAATTTTTGATTGAGATCGATGGTTCAGACTGAATCGAGCCATATGGCGAATGCAGATGGAGGGAGATCTATGCCTGTTGGGGATGGGGTGGGGATGGTGAACAGTTTGGAAGGGGGGGGGGGGGGGTGGCGAGGGCTAAAAGGTCGAAAGTTGTCAACATGGATCCAGATCGATGTTCACCTTGGTTCGATGCAGGTGAATAGCAATAATGACAATGTGTTAATAATGATCAAGAGAAGAAGAAGAACGATGATGATGTTGATGAATAGATAAAACAAGAAGAAACACTGAACAAAACAAACATACAATAATCTTATTTTCCCGATTGCATCAACTCTGTTATCCACACACCACACACACACACACACACACACACACACACACACACACACACACAACACACACAAATATTTCTGCAAATTACGTTTCAAATCCTAGGAGGGGGGGGGGGGGGGGAACCAAACTAATACTCCCAGAATGTACATGTGCTTTCTTGCCACCATAATCTTGTGAGCACATTCTTTTTCAGACCCCAGCTTTAATTCAATGTACGACAAATCGTGATATTTAAATTCGGCCAAACGAGTCTGCTAGAATAGAACACTTCTTTATAAACCAGAGCTAACTGACATATGGTCGGTCATTTCTCAATCTCCTGTTGATAATCAATATTGTAATTACTCTTCTACACCCCCTCCCCCCCCCCCCACCCCCACACTTTCCCCTCTTTTAGCTTTCTTCCAATCCCTCTTCTCCTCTCCCCCCCCCCCCCCCCCCCCACCATCTTTGATTTTTGTTTTCTCATATCACTAAATGTGAACAGACTAAAACAACAACAACAGCAAAACTAACAACAATAACACCGACCACGACCAACAGCAACATTATCACTGACACCATTAACACAGTTTCATAATGACGTCATTGAGATTGACGGAATGGGCGAATTTTCGATCGCGTTTTCCGCGTTTTATCGATTTCACCATATCTGTGACATGTTTGTGAAAGAATCAGCAGAGGTGTGTGTGGGGTGTGGTGTGGCGCGCGCGCGCGCGCACGCGCAGTGTGTGTGTGTGTGTGTGTGTGTGTGTGTGGTGTGTGTTGGTGTGTCTGTCTGTCCGTCTCTCTCTCTCTGTCTCTCTCTCTCTGGTACAAAATTTTGAATTTCTGGAAATTACACCCCGGTTCAACGCTGTTCACACTCAAATCGTGCCAACTGCCGTGTATATAGTCTGCATGCAGCATGAGTGCTCCCTGAAGGATTGAAAATAGGTGAACATCAGTTTGTGTAACGCCCGGGAATTTGAGGATACCCGTGACAAAAATTTAACGATTTATATCAGTTTCGGGTTCACACACAGCTACTTGTCTCATCGTACCAGACATGTCAGCTTTTTTTCCGGGAAAACAAGGTGCCACGCTCCACCAAAGGTGTTTGTAGAGCTTGGCTACAGACGTAAATCACAGTCTACAGTCACTTGTTACTGGAAAGACGTTCAAACAAGGACACACGCAGGTAAATCACACTACTGGAACAGTTAGTGTTTAGCGCTGTGTCAGTGCGTGAAAAAGGTCTATGGGATCAACTCTGTAAGACTGAAGGGACTTAGAATTAGAGAGCTGTGGAGATAGAGAGGTAACTGTGTGTAGCGACTGGTGTTGGATTGGCCTAGTGGCACTGAGGCGTGGAGTCGAACTGTGGCCTACTAGTTTTATATCAAGAAAAAATAAAATAAATGGATAATAAAAAAAAAAAAAAAAGGACAAATGTGACTCACATCTAGGAGAACATTCAGATACAGTCACATTTATTTGTTTATTCTTTTATTTCGAGGATAATGAAATAAGCACTCATGTGTTTTTTTACATCCAGTCCCCGTGTGTCTGCAGTTTTGTAAATCTCAGCCAGAGAGGCGCTAGACTAAATCTGCTGGAGCACTTTGCTTCACACCTCTAAAAAAAAATTAATGAATTAATTAAAATGGAAATAAATGCATGACTAGATAAGATACAAATCAGAAGAATCTGATCAGACAGAAACAGAAATGAATGATGACAGATACTACTCTCTACAAGCAGAACCAGAATTATATTTGTGGACTCAGGATTATTAAAATAATGAGATCAGATGACAAAGAAAAAAATACTCAGATGCACCATGAACATCAAAGAAGAGGGATAGAGAGAGAGAGAGAGAAGAAAGAGAGAGAAGAGAGAGAGAGAAGAGAGAGAGAGAGACTTTGTGGCAGAAATAGAGTGCAGTGGGTGCAACTGCAGATGCCCAGTGCCAGTGTAGGCTAGTATATATAGCCTAGTAAGTTGTGATAACAGAACAAGGCAAGCTATTTATGTAAGCTTTCACAAAGACAGGAATCGGCCAACACGCTCATAACCATCCGACAGTGAGGAAACCAAACTCCATGGAAAGCTCTCCTAACAGATAAGAAGTTCCACTGATTCTACCTAGCAAGTGTTTTTGTCCTTAGGCTAACTTCTTACTCTCTTACAAAACTCAGCGGATGTCATAGATGGAATGGAGTCCATAGGTCAGTTGGAGCATCAGACTCCTTTAAACGAAATATGTAGTTCCACACCCTGAGTAGGCCTACAGTAGGCTTCTTCCGTCTCGGGAGACAATGGGTCCGCCATCTTTGGCCTCCTCAGTCATGTTGGGAGCGGTATCTGGAGTTAGTGGCTCAGCAGACAAACCGTGCATGGCAGTCTATGGCACAGTTGCTGCAGGCAAAATTGGACATGGGGGTTGATGGCCTGGTTTCTCTGTTTCCCCCTCCCTGTGGCTTTCTCTGTCTTCTCAATGTCTGGAGTCTTGTTTTTCACTTCTCCCTTACAGTGTCCCTCGCCTACGTGCTCTCCTCACCACCCCCCAGTCTTGATTTCATTTGATTTTGTCAGACTTCTGCTTTCGTGCTTTCAGGTCAGGGCATCGTGCAGTATTCTTTACGTAGTATGGTGGGGGCATCATGACACTGGTGGGGGAGCCTGTTCCTTGACAGGGATCTGTGTGCATGCTGAGGATGTTAGTGTCACCCAGGCCACCACCCCTACCAGCTGGCCTACTCTTCAGGAAAGGCGATGGCCCAGTAATCCTCACGTGATAATTATGACATGTTCACAGTGTGTCCTTTATTTGTGCTGCTCCCATCCTCCCCCCTCCCCCCCCCCCCTCTCTCTCTCTCTCTCTCCTCTCTCTCTCTCTCTCTCTCTCTCTCTCTCTCTCTCTCTTTTATCTCCCCCCAACTCCCTTTCCGCCCACAACCTGGGATTTTCCGTCTGCCGAATCATTAAAATGGTCATCGACCGAATGAAAGAAGACTGAAAAAGATAGACATGAAAAGCTGGAAGCCCCAGGGCATTACCACTTCAAGTAGGCCTATGCCAGTCTCGACGCCCCGCGCGCGTGTGTGTATGTATGTGTGTGTGGTGCGTGCGTGCGTGTGTGCGCGCGCGCGTGTTGGGCGATGGGGTGAAAGAGAGAGAGATGGTGGAAGAGAGAAGGCCAGAGACACCTCAGACATACAGAGAACCAGTGCCAGAAATAGAGCCCAGTTGAGAGACAGAGACAGGTGAAGAGGGAAAGGGCAGAGAAGGAGGGGGGGGGGGGGGGGGGGGGGGGGGGGGGGGATAGTTTGCGCACATCGGCGTGCTCTGTCATATTTTATACTGCATGTACATGCGTGCATTCCGGCGTTCTTGTGCGTGCGCGCGTGTGCACAGTCTCCGTTTGGAAACACGAAAGCTCGGGCATACCATGCGGGCTGCTGTTCAAATACACAGTGTCGAGGCAGAAAATGATTATTGATTCACTGGCCCATTTGAAGGAACTGGCAGGGATATTGAAATGGAAATAGGGGTGGTGTGAAAACTGGGTCTCGGTGCTGTGGCCCATAAATGGTCCACCTCCCAGGCCAAAAAAGGTCCTGGCTTCTTTTTTTTTTTTTTTTTTTTGCCTTTTTCTTTTTCTAAGTGCTCCCACTTCCTTCTTTTTTTGTTGTTGTAATGATCAGTATGATCTACATTTATGATATTTGATCAGATTTTCTATCCTTTCTTTTCTTTAGATATTACGTCAGTATTCGTTAAGGGTGAGGTAGGTTGTATATCCAGTTCATAGACTGGAGTTGGGGAGGGGGCGGGTTATAAGCGCGTGGGCGCAGTGCGTCAGTGCGTGTGTGTATGTGTGTGATGAGTGTGTGTGTGTGTGAAGAAAATCATCAGGTGTATGGATATGCATTCCACAATTATTGATTGTCAATCTTGCTGAATAGCCACAATGCTGTACCAGTGAGCTGCTATTGTATTCTATTCTATACCACTTTATGTCACAGCAGATTTCTCTGCGTGAAATTCGGGCTGCTCTCCCCGGGGAGAGTGCGTCGCCACAAGTGCAGCGCCACCCATTCTTTTCTTTTTCCTGTCTGCAACCGTATTTTGTTTCCCTATCAGAGTGGATTTTTTTCTACAGAATTTTGCCAGGGACAACCCTCTTGTCGCCGTTGGCTCTTTTACGGTGCGCTAAATACGTGTAACTGACGGGGATCTCGGTTTATCATATTATCCGAAAGACTAGCGCCCAGACCACAACTCATGGTCTGATGGATGGGGGTGTATTTGTGGACCGAAACATCTACTTATCAAGACTACAGAACGGTTTTTATTTTCACCCTTTCTTTTAAACAAAAAAGGTACTACCATTACAGCAGGGACAGCTTCGCTAGCTAACTTAAGAAAAGAAGGGAAAAACTAGGTTCACTGGGAAACAAGAAATTGTTTTGCTGTTGTTGTTTTTTTTCTTCTGGCAAACAGTTGTTTGTAATACTGAGATACTCCTCCTCCTCCCCTCCCCCCCCCCCCCCCCCCCCCCCCCAACCTCCGCCCAAAAAAGTGTTGTACTCGTTTTCTAGTTAACAGTTGTTTGAACCATTCACAGTTGGGGGAAAATCACTGCACATGACACTGCTGTTAAACCATTTAGGGTTGCTGTTATTGTTTTTTGTTTTGTTTTGATGTTGTTGGGGGGGGGGGGGGTTGTTTTTTGGGAGAGGGGTTGTTTGTTGTTGTTGTTGTTTTTTTGTTTTAGAAGGGTCACTGCATTTTAACCTGGATATCAATGACATCAGTAGTGTCATCATTGCTTACAACAGTGTCATAAAACAGCATTAACTCGGTGCTGGTCAGTATGAACATATGTCATGTATGATTATATGTATGTATGTATGTATGTATGTATGTATGTATGTATGTATGTATGTATTATGTATGTATGTATGTAGTATGTATGTATTATATATATATATATATATATATATATATCTGTTGTGTTGTGTGTGTGTGTGTGTGTGTGTGTGTGTGTGTGTGTGTGTGTGTTACACCCTTATCAGTATCACTAGACATACCCTCAGAACACCATGACCTCATCAAATCCAAACCCTCAACAAAAACTATGACATGATTATCGCTGTTATCATCATCATCGTCATCATCATCCTCGTTGTCCCCACCACTACAGGGCCATAACCTATCCTCATCATTTAAGTATAGGCCTAACAGTCACTGCAACAAATGAAGTCCTGACCTTCTGATCCATATAGTGTCGTCAATCCTTGCATATCCCAAAGAATTAGATCTAATTGCAGTAGTTTTCAAATTGGTGTAATGGGTAAATAAATAAAATACAATAATATAATATATATATATATAATTAATAATTAATAATATATATATGCACAACAAAACATACAACAGATCATCTTTCACACACGTTAAATCCTGTGCCACTTTTCGTAAGAGTAGGCCATCGTGTGCCGGTAGGTAACAGTGACACGATTTACAAAAAACTGCATACACACAGGGACTGGATGTAAAAAGAAAAAGAAAAGCACATGAATGCTTATTCCATTATCCTGGATATAAAAGAATAAAACAAAACAATAAAAGTATGTGTGGGAAGATGGGAAAATCAATAAACAAACAAACTAACAATACCAGGGATGGGGTCCAGCAGACCAGAGTGGGCGTGGCTTAGCTCAGGGAAAGAAAGGGAGGGTGGGCCTATACTGGGGCTGTCTGTCTGTCAGTTAGGCCAATGTGACGTCAGCTCCACCTCCTCCTTCACTTTAAATAATTGTATCATTTTCTGGATGAATGCCCAAGGCTACGTGTTTTATTGTGGTTTTTCAAGCGAAAGTTTAAAACACAAGTGAAAAGCAATGTTTAGGATTTAATTCTGTGTGACAAATAAGAAGAGTACTTGCACTTTTCCTTCAGTGCAAAAAAAAAAAGAGAACTTTTTGTTTT
>CM060325.1:3975547-3983047 GCA_030674155.1 Stramonita haemastoma | reverse complement strand
AAAGGCAAAGCCCATGACTGGCAGATGAAAGGTTCTGGTTATTTCAGGTAATTAGCGGAACGTAGGTTAGTCACAAAGACCAGGTCTAGTGCACTTTAGAGAGCGCTTTGTGTTCTTTTTCCCCTTACCGACATGGATGCACTACATACCGGATAATTGAGATAGCGCATGTTTGACCTTGTGTACGCTTAGCATTAACTTACAGAGAAGGTGAAAGGGGTGGGGGGGGGGGTGGTGAAGGAAGGGGGGGGGGGGGTATAGGCACTGTCAGGTCTGCTCATACAATGAGCTGGAGAAAAAAAACACTAATGTGCTATGCTCCACTAAGCTAAGAGCCGTCAAGGATTCCAGCTTTTGATTTCAAGATTATTATAATACAGGAGTTGGGGGGGGGGGGGGGCGGGATAGCTCAGTGGTCAGAGCGCTCGCTTTCCCCCAAGTCAAGTTAAGAAGCGTTGAGCGTAGTTACCTAGTGGATGGGTGACCGTTTGCGCGCCTTGGCTTCAGTACAGTTCCCCCAGTTCACCCAGCTGTAAATGGGTACCTACCCTCTTTAGGGTCAGGGAAGGTAAAACAGCGAGGGAGAGGAGAAGGGCGCCGCCCTCAATATGCTGGCCCCTAGAGAAGCTGAGGTCTCTGGTGCCTCGTTCCCCTACGACCGCATAGGTTATGGAACACCTTTACCTTTTACTTTTTTATATAGAGGAGTAGCGTCAGCTCTATCCACCAGATTCCAGATATGTGTGTGTGTGTGTGGGGGGGGGGGGGGGGTTGCATAGGCGAGAGCTCTGAGCACCGTGGTGGCTCAGTGGTCAGAACACCAGGTTTGTGATCGGAAGGGCGCCAGGTCGGTTCACGACTGATCCATCCTGTTGAGGGCGTAGATTTTCTTGAAAAAATCATTTTTCGTCTTTTTTTTCTTTTTCGTTCCTCGGCTAGAGCTCCGGGGTTCACCCAATGGTGACATTTTTTTGCGTGTACGACCATTTATTTGTCCATTATGAACGTTGCCGAATTTCCACTTCGTGGATGTGAATAATATAAAGATAAATCACACACACACACACACACGCACGCACGCACGCACGCACACACACACACACGCACGCACACACACACACACACACACACACACACACACACACACACACACACACACACACACACACACAACACACACACACACAAGCTAAGTGTATGGATCCATCTACATGTGTGTGCGAGAGAGCGTGCAAGTATGAATTTTACCAGCATACACGCGTGTTTGTTTGTTTGTGTGTGTATGTGTGTGCGTGCGTGCGTGTGTGTGGATGTGTGTTGTGTGCGTGTGAATGTGTGTGTGTGTGTGTGTGTGCGCGTCGGTTGAATATGTGTGTGTGTGCGTGTGTGTGTTGTGTGTGTGTGTGTGAATGTGGTGTGTGTGTGTGTGTGTGTGTGTGTGTGTGTGTGTGTGTGTGTGTGTGTGTGTGTGTGTGTGTGGTAAAGCTATCTATTCAGGATTAAAATGACAACACTCAACAGTTCTGCACCACCAGTGAAGAAATACTGTTTTTCAAGCCACATCCATTTCTGGGTAATCTACATCACCCACCGAAATATCAATAGCATAACTGCCATATATAGATAGAACTCACACGCACACACACACACAAAATGCGTGGTTAAACACAGGTTTCTAAATATAGTAATCACCAAGTTGCCGGACAACGGGTGTTTCCATATAGAAAAAGAAACACCTTTTTTTAAAACTGAAAATTTCAAACCAATGTACAATACCTTTAACCTTTTTCTGTGTTACAAAGATAGGAGAGAATTGTGGCTATCTGGCCTCGTTTTATGAAACAAGGGTCGGACTATATTGGGACTGTATTATTCAATAAATAGAAACCAAACAAAACCGATTATAGATATGTGGTAGTGACCGGTGGGAAATTTGCCATACAGTCTTTTAGAAAATAGACATGTTTTTATTTTGGGAGGGTTTCTCTCCATTATAATAAACATGCTTATTTTTGGCAACAACAAAAACACAAACTCTCTCTCTCTCTCTCTCTCTCTCTCTCTCTCTCTCTCTCTCTCTCTCTCTCTCTCTCTCTCTCTCTCTCTCTCTCTCTCTCTCTCTCTCTCTCTCTCTCTCTCTTTCATGAGACTGTAAACCAAGGACCCGTGTGCGAACGCACGCAGAACATCTTGGCACATGTGCTTATTCCATTATCCTCAAAATAAAAGAATGAATAAGATCTCTCTCTCTCAAAATAAAAGAATAAATAACATCTCTCTCTCTCTCTTCTCTCTCTCTCTCTCTCTCTCTCTCCTCTCTCTCTCTCTCTCTCTCTTCCTCTCTCTCTCTCTCTCTCTCTCTCTCGCTGCTGGTGGTGATGCTGGTATATTGGGGTAGGGAGGGGGTTTCTTAGCTTTATTCCCTGATCAGCGCAAGGGCCGGATGAAAAAAAGTATGTAATACTTACTCTGTTACCCTTGAAAAATAAAGATTATTCATTCATTCATTCATTCATTCATTCATTCATTCATTCATTCATTCATTCATTCATTCATTCATTCATTCATTCATTCTCTCTGTCCCTCTCTCTCTCTCTGCTTACATCAAGAGTTTCGTTTCGTTTTGTTTTGTTCTGTTGCTTATATCAAGTTAAGCCCATACTCGTGTGATTGATGGATCTTTTCAGTGAGTGTATGTTTAGTTCAGTGGTCAAAAAATCAGGATCTTTTCAATGTTGCTTAGTAGCCTTGAGGTAAGACACCCGTCTAAAAACTGAGGGTTTCAGGGTTCAAATTCCATCTGAAGGAGGACTGTTGTCCCTGTTCTCGCTTACCATGACAGTGGTCTGAGTACTAGTCTTTCAGATGAGACGAGAAAGGGATGCTTGAGTTCTGAGTCATATTCAGCACGACACATAGTGTCAACATTTTTCACTGGGGGAAAAACCCTTGGAAAATGTACTTTGATAGGGGGGGGGGGGGGGGGGAGTGGCTCGCAAACGTGTGTGTGTGTGTGTGGGGGGGGGGGGGTGACAAATATAGAAGAAAAAAAAAGAAAGATTATCGCTGTACTAAAGCCAGGTGTTTGAGAAAACGACCAGAATTTCACGCACATGTAGCTGTTGTATAAACCAAACAGCAGAAACATAGCGCAATGCAATGCAATGCAATGTGACGCGATGCAGCACAGTGCAATATGTTGTGAAAACAAGATTTGTTTTCCTAGATGTACTCCCCTAGCTGTGTGGAAAGTGGTTTGGTTTGTCTGGGGTTTTTTGTTTTGTTTTTTGGTGGGGATTTTGTGCTTGTTTTTTGTGTTTTTTTAGGGGGGGGGGGGTTACTGTCAGTTGGCCTGAGAAAGGTTTTCAGTAAACCGGATCCCCGAACTCGGAATGCGGCTGCCTTACTAACGAGCACGAGCGGGCGCATAAGCAAAATCTCACCGTTGGTGAACCTCGGAGCTCTAGATCTAGCTAAAGAAATGAAAAAAAAAAAAAAAAAAAAGCTGAATGAAATCAAGGGGAAATTTGTTCTGACATGTACGTGGCTGTTGTGTGCTTACCTTTGTTTGTTTTGCTCTGAAAGAAAACAACAAAACCGTCACTAACCTACCAGCTTTTCCGTGGTTGTTATCCTTGTGTGTGTCTGTCTACAGGTTTCTTAGTCCTTTGCGATTTCCTTGCCTGATTTGAGAGATACACTGTGCTTCACCTTTGTGCCTTGAGCTCTTTTTTCAGTTTTTGCAGATGTTCCATATGGCCTTCATTAAGGATTCAATACTTCCCTTTGCTGAACAGAAGGGGAGTTAATGGAGTCAGGTCAGATTCTTGTCATTCAGAGTCCATTACTTTGGAGGGGAAGTAACTGTGCATCCTGTTTAGAAATTGTAGTTTGCTGTATGCCAGTGTAGTTTGCTGTATGCCAGTGTAGTTTGCTGTATGCCAGTGTAGTTTGCTGTATGCTATTGTAGTTTGCTGTATGCCAGTGTAGTTTGCTGTATGCTATTGTAGTTTGCTGTATGCTATTGTAGTTTGCTGCCGTGTGATATTATAGTTTGCTGTATGCTATTGTAGTTTGCTGTATGCTATTGTAGTTTGCTGCCGTGTGATATTATAGTTTGCTGTATGCTATTGTAGTTTGCTGCATGCCATTGTAGTTTGCTGCCGTGTGATATTATAGTTTGCTGTATGCTATTGTATTTGCTGCCGTGTGTATTATAGTTTGCTGTATGCTGTTGTAGTTTGCTGCCGTGTGATATTATAGTTTGCTGTATGCTGTTGTAGTTTGCTGCCGTGTGATATTATAGTTTGCTGTATGCTGTTGTAGTTTGCTGCCGTGTGATATTATAGTTTGCTGTATGCTATTGTAGTTTGCTGTATGCTATTGTAGTTTGCTGTATGCTATTGTAGTTTGCTGTATGCTATTGTAGTTTGCTGTATGCTGTTGTAGTTTGCTGTATGCTATTGTAGTTTGCTGTATGCTATTGCAGTTTGCTGTATGCTATTGTAGTTTGCTGTATGCTGTTGTAGTTTGCTTCTGTATGCTATTGTAGGTTGCTGTATGCTATTGTAGTTTTCTTCTGTATGCTATTGTAGTTTTCTTCTGTATGCTATTGTAGGTTGCTGTATGCTAATGTAGTTTGCTGTATGCTATTGTAGGTTGCTGTATGCTATTGTAGTTTTCTTCTGTATGCTATTGTAGGTTGCTGTATGCTATTGTAGTTTGCTGTATGCTATTGTAGTTTGCTGTATGCTATTGTAGTTTGCTGTATGCTGTTGTAGGTTGCTGTATGCTATTGTAGGTTGTTGTCTGCTATTGTAGTTTGCTGTATGCTAATGTAGTTTGCTGTATGCTATTGTAGTTTGCTGTATGCTAATGTAGCTTGCTGTATGCTAATGTAGTTTGCTGTATGCTATTGTAGTTTGCTGTATGCTAATGTAGCTTGCTGTATGCTATTGTAGCTTGCTGTATGCTAATGTAGTTTGCTGTAAGCTATTGTAGCTTACTGTATGCTAATGTAGTTTGCTGTATGCTAATGTAGTTTGCTGTATGCTAATGTAGTTTGCTGTATGTTATTGTGGTTTGCTGTATGCTAATGTAGGTTGCTGTATGCTAATGTAGTTTGCTGTATGTTATTGTGGTTTGCTGTATGCTATTGTGGTTTGCTGTATGCTAATGTAGTTTGCTGTATGCTAATGTAGTTTACTGTATGCTGTTGTAGGTTGCTGTATGTTATTGTAAGTTGCTGTATGCTATTGTAGATTGCTGTCTGCTATTGTAGTTTTCTTCTGTATGCTATTGTAGATTGCTGTATGCTATTGTAGGTTGCTGTATGCTAATGTAGTTTGCTGTGGAGGGAGAGGAGATGGGCGCCACCCTCGACATGCTGGCCCTAGAGAAGCTGAGGTCTCTGACGCCTTGCTCCCCTACAACCATTTAGATAATGGGACACTTTTACTTGTTTGTTTTTTTACACATAAAGTAGATATGCTGTAACATGAATGTAACTGTGTCAGAAGAATAAAACCATCATTAAAAAAAGAGAAAGAAGCAAGGGAGGGTGTGCGATTATTGTAACAAAATGTCTTTACTTTCTGCATCTGTTTCTGTGGGGGTTGTTGTTGTTGTTGTTTTTAATGTTTCCTTTCTTGTCACATGGATGGTGTCAGTTATTAGGAGACCTAATCTCAACGAGCTCTCTCTCTTTGCCCAGCTGAACAAATTCTCTCTGTCTCTCTATCTCTCTCTCTGTCTCTCTCTCTGTCTCTCTCTCTCTGTCTCTGTCTCTGTCTGTCTGTCTGTCTGTCTCTCTCTCTCTCTCTCTCCTCTCTCTCTCTCTCTCTCTCTCTTTCTCTCTCTGTCTCTGTCTCTCTCTCTCTCTATCTCTCTCTGTCTCTCTCTCTGTCTCTCTCTCTCTGTCTCTCTCTGTGTGTGTCTCTCTCTTTCTCTCTGTCTCTCTGTCTCTGTCTCTGTCTCTGTCTCTGTCTCTCTCTCCTCTCTCTCTCTCTCTCTCTCTCTCTCTCTCTGGGTCACTCTGAACTCAGTCAACAAGTGACATTGATTCCAACAGCTGTGTACTATAGTAGGTGGAGGAGGATGAGGATGAAGCAATTATTAATCCTCCCCACAGACTGTTTCACAGACTGACTGACACAGTCACCTGCCATCAGTGCCAGCCCTTGTCTTTGGCAGAGGACAGGAAAGTTATGATGGCGAAAGTCAGACCGGGATATCTGTGACTGAATTTCTCAAGATAAGAACTCTTTTTGGCATTGACGTACAGGTTAGACATTGTGTGGTCCCAGAATGTATCTGTTGTGCAGCGATAGATAATAACTAATTTCGTAGGGTTTTGTTCAATAAGCAGGTGTTCAAGTTGTCATCTATTGTGAATTTTTAAAGCGTCACTGTCTTGAAAATGGAACTTTTTCACCAGTGTCTAAAGGAGGAACGTGCAGATTGGCAGTTCCCCTCAAAATGGATGCATAGTTTAGCCTCCCATGGGTGAGCATGAGTCTTTGGGTCAGGGTCAGGGTCATGATTAGGACTAGGGTCAGGGTCAAGGTAAGAGTTAGATTCAGGATCAGGGTTTGGATCAGGGTTAGGATCAGGATTAGCATCAGGGTCAGGATCAAGAATAGGGTTAGGATTAGGGTTAGGATTAGGGTGAGGGTCAGGAATAGTGTGGAATAGGGGTGAGGATGACATCAATAACTATCAAACACAGTTTGGGGCAAGAAAATATGATAAAAACACCCAGGTGTGGCCTGGACTGAGCCAGACTGTCCAAGCCTGTGATGTGAGCCACTTCATGTTTTAGGTGCGCGCTCCTCTCTCCTCTCTCTCTCTCCTCTCTCTCTCTCTCTCTCTCTCTCTCTCTCTCTCTCTCTCTCTCTCTCTCTCTCTCTCTCTCTCTGTCTCTCTCTCTCTCTCTCTCTCTGTCTCTCTCTCTGTCTCTCTCCTCTCTCTTCTCTCTCTGTTCTCTCTCTCTCTCTCTCTCTCTCTCCTCCTCTCTCTTCTCTCTTGTCTCTCTCTCTCTCTCTCTCTCTGTCTCTCTCTCTCTCTCTCTCTCTGTCTCTCTCTCTGTCTCTCTCTCTCTCTGTCTCTCTCTGTCTCTCTCCTCTCTCTCTCTCTCTCTGTCTCCTCTCTCTCTCTCTCTCTCTCTCTCTCTCCTCTCTGTCTCTCTCTCTTGTCTCTCTCTCTCTGTCTCTCTCTGTCTCTCTCTGTCTCTCTCCCTCTCTCTCTCTCTCTCTGTCTCTCTCTCTCTCTCTCTCTGCTCTCTCTCTCTTCTCTCTCTCTCTGTCTCTCTCTGTCTCTCTCTGTCTCTCTCCCTCTCTCTGTCTCTCTCTGTCTCTCTCTCTCTCTCTTCTCTCTCTTCTCTCTCCCTTCTCTCTGTCTTCTCTCTTGTCTCTCTCTCCTCTCTCTGTCTCTCTCCTTCTCTCTCCTCTCTCTGTCTCTCTCTCTGTCTCTCTCTCTCTCTTCTCTCTCTGTTTCTCTCTC